>JAIFKI010000004.1:47889642-48080657 GCA_025389145.1 Misgurnus mizolepis | reverse complement strand
TTTGTCTGATATTTTATTTCTTTGTGAAATTGTATTCACTGGTTTATGCCGATTGCAACGATACCTCGTTTGTCATTTCCAACATTCTGTTCATGTATTATTGTAAAGCATATGGTAGATGATTTTTTCGCTACTCCTTTAGAAATGTTGTTTATTTTATGCAGGTACTGCTCGTATAATGTTTGGAGCAATCCGCACAGAAATGACCTGAACAGATTTTTGATATTCTGTTTCTTTTCTTAGAATACCACTCCAAAGTTGACCAGGCCTGTGACGTTGTCTATTTGTCATAGTAAATTAATGTGACTGTATATTACATTGTATAGCATTACTATACAGAATGATCTTCTTGTCTTCAATCTCACTTGAGCTTTTTGATTCTCATATACATTGTATTTCTGTTAGTTCTGCTCTGCACTGTCAGTTCTGCATCTGTGTTGATTGGCACTATGTCAATCCTTGCAGCACCTAAGCTGTTTTTTGCTGCCCTTTGAGCTGTGTTAACTGAGTTGCGCATCTGGTTAACCACATGCCATGAGATTCTGAGGTCATGGGTTTCGAACCCCATGTGCATTGATATTTTGTCTTAACTTTTTTCTCACTTAAGTTTTGTGATTTTCATACTATACATTGTATTTCAGTTATTTGTGCTCTCTGTTGTCATTTCTGCACGTTTGGTAATTGCTGGATATCAATGTTTACAGCTCTAAATCTCTATTCTATAGCTTGGACACACCAACTCAGTGGTTTAATCGTTTACTCAGTGGCGCATGCGGTTAGTGCGTTGCCTTGGGAACCTGAGGTCATGGGTTTGAATCCCAGCTCTTACTTTCACTTATTGAGATTTCCTTTTGTGTTCCTTTAACACGTTCTTCTCGACCTGTCTGGTTTCCACACGTGTTATATTTTTGCCATCTTTACTGTTGTTGCTCCGCACTGCAGTGGTTCTGCTCTGCATTTGCTTTGCTTCGGGTTCGGGCCTCTGTATTGCGCGCTTTCTGCGCTTTGCGCATTTGCTGCGTCGTGCCGTTTTTGCTGTGCTTTGGGTGCTATTTGCGCTGAAGGTGCTTGACCCCGCAATTGCTGCTTGCAGCTATATTTTATTATTATATTTCTTCTTCCCCAATGGGAGTCTATGGCAGCCCTATGAACCGTACATAGGAAAATGAAAGAAATTTGCCACACTTGTTGTGGTGGTCCTAAATAGTTATGTGAGCCAAATATGGGGTCTCTAGCAGTAACTCTATACGCCACCAACACTTCAAAAATTCAATATTCAAATGGTTATAACTCTAGAATAATTTGATCAACAAAAATTCTACTTAGTACATCTGATTGCTCTCCTCGACGCTCATTACAATGAACACCTTACATTAAGACTCCACCCATTACAGTAGCGGGCCATTTTGAAAAGTACAGTATTTGGTTTTTTTTTCGCTACTACTTTTGCAGCGTTCATTGCATTGTTACGCCAATTTGGCACGATAATCTTTGGACCGAGGTGCAGAGAAATGACCGAAAGAATTTGATTTTATCTTTGTTTCAAAAGTTATAAATGCGTACATTTATCGATGTCGACCCAAAAATTCGTTCTGAGTCATTATCTCGTCATTCTTTGAATCAATTGAATAAAACTTGGTACCCTTCATAGGACCAGAACTGGGGTACCATGCCAAATTTGAGGACAAGCGCCACCTATGGGTCATGAGATATGAAAAATGGCTATTTTGCCCATAACTTTTGAAATGTTTGATAGAAAATTATGCTCTTGGTGTCTATGGATTCATTGGCTCATGACAAATCTGTCGATAAATATAATGCCAGAAATTACCAAACCGCCTGTCCACCATTTTGAATTATGTCATATATTGTGATAACTATTATTCGATATAATGTATCGGCACAAAAAGCGGTAGGGAGCATCGGTATGATGTCCTGAAGGTACCTGGGAAATCTGAAAACAGCGCCACCTAGGGTTTATAAACTATATAAAACAGCCTATAACTTCTAAAAACTTGTCCGATATTCATTTTCTTTGTGAATTTTTATTCACTGGTTTCTGTCGATTGCAACGATATCTCATTTGTCAGTTTCCAACATTCTGTTAATATTTTATTACATAGCATATGTGAAGTAGTTTTTTCGCTACTACTTTTGCAAATTAAGTCTATTTATGCCGGGCTCTGCTCACATAAAACTTTAGAGCAATCCGCATAGAAATGAACCAAACACATTTTTATATTCTCTGCCATTCCCGAGAAATACCTCTCCAAAGTTGACTGTCCCTGTGACATTGTCTCTTTGTCATATTAAATTATTATGACTGTATTATAACATGTTGTGCATTCCTATACAACATGTTTTCTTGACTTAAAACTTTAACTGTTCTCACTTAAACTATCTGATTCTCATATAAATTGTAATTTTGTTATTTCTGCTCTTGCAATGTCATGTCTGCATCTTCCTTGATTGTGCCATTTGAATGTTTGCAGCTCTGAAAACCTTGGCTAGCTACACTGCCTGTTGTAGCGCAGTCTACTAAACGCATGCATCAAAACTCAGAGGTTGAGGGTTCGAATCCTACCTGATGCATGTGTTATGTTTTACTAATAAGATTTTGTTTTGAGTTAATTCTCACCTATTATTCTTAACCAGTCTGTTTCCATGTTCTGCACTGCTTGTCATTATTTGGTTGCCTATCGCCACCAACCATTTCAAAATGCAGTAGCAGCCCATTTTGAAAAGTACAGTATTCAGTTTTTTTGCTACTACTTTTGCAGTGTTTCTTGAATTGTTACACAATTTGGCTCAAATTTTCTTTGGACGGAGCCGCAGAGAAATGACCGAACAGAATTTTGATTTTTATCTTTGTTCAAAAGTTATAAATTGCGTACATTTATCGATGTCGACCGAAAATTCGTTCTGAGTTATTATCTCGGTCATTCTTTGATCAATTGAAATGAAACTTGGTACCCTTCATAGGACCATGAACTGGGGTACCATGCCAAATTTGAGGACAGCGCCACCTATGGTTCATGAGATATGAAAAATGGCTAATTTTTGCCCATAACTATTGAAATGTTTGATAGAAAATTATGATCTTGGTGTCTATGGATTCCTTGGCTCATGACAAATCTGTCGATATAAATTAAGCCAGAAATTACCAAACCGCCTGTACACTATTTTGAATTTTGTTTTAAATTGGGATAACTATTATTCTATATAATGTATCGGCACAAAAATCATAGGAAGCATTGGTATGATGTCCTAAAGGTACCTGGGAAATCTGAAGACAGCGCCACCTAGGGTTCATAAACTATATAAAACAGCCCATAACTTCTGAAAAACTTTGTCTGATATTCATTTTCTTTGTGAATTTTTATTCACTGGTTTATGTCGATTGCAACGATATCTCATTTGTCAGTTTTCAACATTCTGTTCATGTCTTATTTCATAGCATATGTGAAGTAGTTTTTTCGCTACTACTTTTGCAAATTAAGTCTATTTTATGCCAGGCTCTGCTCACATAAACTTTGGAGCAATCCGCACAGAAATGACCAACACATTTTGATATTCTCTGCCATTCCCGAGAAATACCTGTCCAAAGTTGACTGTCCCTGTGACATTGTCTCATTAAAATTATTATGACTGTATTATAACATGTTGTGCATTCCTATACAACATGTTTTTCTTGACTTAAACTTAACTGTTCTCACTTAAACTATCTGATTCTCATATAAATTGTAATTTTGTTATTTCTGCTCTCCAATGTCATGTCTGCACCTTCCTTGATTGGGCCATTTCAATGTTTGCAGCTCTGAAAAACCTTGGCTAGCTACACTGCCTGTGTAGCGCAGTCTATTAAACGCATGCATCAAAACTGAGAGGTTGAGGGTTCGAATCCCGTCTGATGCATGTGTTATGTTTTTCTATTAATATTTGTTTTGAGTTTATTCTCACCTATTATTCTCAACCAGTCTGTTTTCCATGTTCTGCACGGCTTGCAGTAATTTGGTGCCAAGCATCATCACCAGTTCAAATATGCAGTAGCGGCCATTTTGAAAAGTACAGTATTCAGTTTTTTTGCTACTACTTTTGCAGTGTTTGTTGAATTGTTACACAATTTGGCTCAGATTATCTTTGGACCGAGCCACATAGAATGACCAAAACATAATTTTGATATTTATCTTTGTTCAAAAGTAATACATTTGTCAACAGGAATAAACTTTTAAACCATTTAATCAACTAAACTTCTATGGAGAATATTTGATGGGGTAATCTATGCCTTCCCAGTAGCTCAACCAAATGCGTGATGGGCATGAAATCCAGAGGTTGCGGGTTCAAATCCACCATACGGGCGGCAATCAAAATGGTTTGACAAATTTGTGTCATGCAGAGGTCAATGTTCGAGACAGGTTTGACTACCTACAGGGGTTTTAAAAAATATTCTCTTCTTGAGAAAAATCTCTCCACACTTGAACATACACATTGTCACTTCAGCAATCTAACTTAAGCAGCTGTCTGTATGTATGTCTCCCTGTAGCTCAACCAGATGAGTGACAGGCATGACACCTGGAGATCATGGGTTCAAGTCTGGCTAGGGCAGCAATTGAAGTCTCTTACTTTAGAGTCAAAAGCTTCAATTCATTATTTGTATTTTACTTTATTAGTTTAACAGGTATTATTTCGTTTGTGCTCTTTTGGTTTAAGTCTCATGTGTAACATGTATGATGCTTTAGTGGTTCAATTGTTTTCTAGGTCAGCATTGGACTAATCGGGTCCTTCTTTCCACATGCACATAAATATTATACTTCAAAATTTTTATTTTTTCATTATGTTCATTCTCATCTCTGAGTCCTGTGTGCTGATAGTTCCCATACATATCTGCTACATTGCATTCTTCAATTGCATGTCCTTTCAGCTTCGTTGCGTGTTGCAGGACCATTGTTGCTTGGCCCCGTATTGCTGTCTACAGCTATATTTTTAATTAAAATTAAATTATTGTAGCAATTGTATGTTATACATCATTGTAATTAATGCACCTATAATACTTAATAGTATTTAAAGGTCGGATGATAGAGATTTTATGTCCCACCCCAGAGTTACTACTGGCCCCTGCCTGGCCACCCCTATGAAAAATCCCTTGCTCCGCCACTGATTAGCAAAACCCCCCAAAAAATACATAATATTATAAATCTTTACCTGGACAAGTGACTTTTGTGAATGGACAAGTGAAACATAAAGTCCCTCAAAAAGTTAATGTCAAGCCCTGAAATTATTATTGTAACAAATCCCTGGCATAGCACATCTATGCAAATTAGTCTGGTGAAACAAAGACAAAGTTTCCCTGCTCGATTAAAACCCTTTTGGATTGGTCATCTGAGCTTCAAGGGGTTGGTCTAAGCTCAGGTTAAGAGGCCTGCACCTCAATTCATCGATGCTCACAGCTCGCGCTGTGGGATTTGATTTTGTTTTACTAATCGTGCTGTTTATAATCTTAATTATGTGTATTGTTACAACAAAGATTTCTGTGCTGAATACAAGAAAGTTGTCTGTGTGGTTTCGGTTGGGGGAGAGACAGCATATGCTGAGGAATTTACGCCTGGCATGGATCAAGATAAGACAGAGGTCTGAGGGGGAAAAGTATTTAATGATGTTATTAACTAATGCTTTAATATTCACAGGATAAAATATGCCATGTATTTCTTACTTAATCAGTATTAATCATTGAATAATTGATGTAATAAATATAAGATGTTGTCTTTGATAAATGTGTATTAACCAATGAAATGAAGGTTGCATACAGAATAACTTAATGGGGGCAGGGCAGCTCAACCTTGAAGAAACAGAATCTCCTGTATGTATGTGTGTATGTGTGTGTGTGTGTGTGTGTGTGTGTGTGTGTGTATGTATGTGTGTGTGTGTGTGTGTGTGTGTGTTTTCTTTCCTAACAGATGGTTTTAATAATGATTAAAGTGTTTGCTTAGAAGTAGTATTGCAGTAAAAGATTTAATATGTGTTTATCTATCTAAAGAAGTTAATGTGTGCCTTATTCATATAACCAATTTTACAAATAATGAAATGATGTCATGATATTGAAATATGTTTTACATAATAATCACTTTCATCTTACAGCTTATGTTTTTATAAATGAATGTTTTATTAATGATTTGTTTTTAAGAAAGCATTATAACATGCTATTCAAAGTGGAGGAGTACTGGAGAGGAACTGCAGGGCTCCCAGGGATGAGAGGAGAACAGTTTGTTTTTCTTTGTCTATGTGTGTCCATCTTTGCCTACAGGCTAAAATTGGGTGTGGTGATGGAGTCAGATGGACGAGGGGAACGGCCTTGTGGGTGGAGATTTTCTGAAGAAAGATCGACGGTCACATATTTTATATATATGCATGTTACTTCCTGAGCTGGTTGTTCGCTACTTGAGAGGACCCAGCGCTGTTAAACTTTTCAATCTGATCAATAAATATTTGAACTTAGATATTTGTATCTTGTGCCTTTCCTCTAAATTATGAACATGCAAATGGACGCCTTAAAGTCCAACAGCGCCCAGCACGCCACACGGCTGCTCAACAGCTAGGCCGCGGTGCCCAGCCGGGCTTGCTATGAGACCTGTCCCTCTATCGAATAGTTTCGGGTACCCTGCCACTTGGACTTAAACTTCAACTCCTACGGACACTTCCAAGAACTCCGTCACGTGACCACAAACTCAGGAACTCTCTTCCTCGCATACGCGCCCATACAGCCGGACGTACACACGTGCCCAGGGCTCCAGACTGCGACCAAATGGTCGCATTTTGCGACCAAAATTTGATAGTGTGCGACTGAATTTTACATCCAGTCGCACATGTGCGACCAGTAAATTTGCCTCCCCCACCCTACGTATTTTTTTATACATTAAACGTGGAAGGGGCACGTCAATGATCAATGAAATGAGCAATGAAATAATCAACGAGAAATTAAATAATCAATGAGACGCGAGCGCACGCAAACACACACACACGGCAGGGGTCTCCAACACGTCGCTCGCGATCTACCGGTAAGTTAATTGCAGGTAGCTCGCTCGTGGGTTTATTTATTTATTTTCTGTGGTTCTGTCGGCATTTGGATGTCTGGTTAGTGTTACAAGCGCATGTGGTAGTAAAGACTGGGTGCGTGTTTGACGTCGCATTGAGCTGTGTAGACTGGCATATGACATCAGTAATTTAACATGTATGATTCAAAAACAGCGCTTCTCCTAAACTGATGAGGGGTTTCAATTTAAAGCGTGCGCGCAGCCTGTCTCTCTCAATGCTTGTTAAATTCTCGCGCCCGTTTCTGCATTGCAAGACTTTGCGCGCGCGTCTTCCACAACAGACAAGGTGTTTAAACTTGACGCACACACGCAGCCTGTGTCTCTATATATTATTAAATACTCACGCCTGTCTCCGCAAGTCCGCATCGCAAGACTTCACACCCGCGTCTCCCAAAACGAATGATGCGTTAAAACTTTACACACACACACACACACACACACACACACACACACACACACACACCACACACACACACACACCCAACAATGCTTACAAGCCTGGCTTCTTATTTAAAACAAACTGAAATACCATTTATCTTGGTTGCTAATGTCACTTGAATGAAATTACATGACATTTAACGCATTTGGATTTTATATTCATTTTAAAAATCCCAAATGTAGCTACTTAATATTTTGATAGTTATGAAGTTGAGTATTACAGTTCTTTGTTTACAAAAAACAAACATGCATTCAAATCTTTCCAGTTAAACTCAGTCACCCATTTAAATATTTTAACTTCTTGTTAAAGTTGCAGCTATAATGAACCTACTTATTGAAATACGGTTACAGTGTTCATTTCATTAATATGTGTAAAGAACTGTATAATTGTCAGGGTTTTAGTTCTGTTTAGTTTGTTTTCATTGTTATTCATCATTGCTCTTTGTGTTTGTTACCTTTTATTAGTCTCACCTGTGTTTGTTTATTATCATCATTAGTTACAGCTGTTTGTCATTATCACTCACCCTTTATAAGCTGTGTCCCAATTCAAGGGCTGCGACCTTCTAAGGACGTATTTTAAGGCCGATTGCGTCACAGCAGCGCGTCTTAAGGCCAGTTAGCCCGTCCCAATTCAAAGGATGCTTAGAATGAAGCCTCAAAATGCGTCCTCATTTCTCCGCGCTGTTAAGGATAGAACGAATGGATCCTTAACAGCCGAGGATATCCCAAGAGTCATTGCGCGTCTGCAATGGCTGCATATAATGGGTGGATTTTCTTAAATAAACAATTAAAACAACATTAAAATCTTTATTAAATAAAAGTGTATTTATCAGAAAACATTTTTTTCTTGTCACTGTTTTAGTATTATAAGTTATGTTTTGTGTTAATAATATTCTTTTTTATGTTGCGTATATTTATAAGGTTGATTAATTTGGAACATTGTTGAATAGTTTAATATACATCAACGTGTCATATTTCTAAATTAAATTAATGATTTTTCTGATGTCATATTTATTTTAATAAGTCAGAAACGTGCAGGTGGGCGCGTGCAGCAGGTGACGCTAATTATGGGTCCTCCGAAGGTTAGACCGTCTCATTTCAGTTCTCTTCGCGAACTTCTGAGGCTTCCACCTTGAAAGACAGAGTGCTCATCTTTTAAGGTCGAATGCTCATAAGGTTGCAGCCCTTGAATTGGGACTAGGGTTGCCACCTTTGATTTGTGAAAAACTGGGACACTCAGATGAAATTTATTTTTGATTTGTTTTTTGGAGGGGGGATCAACTAATATTTGCAAATATACTATGTTAACAGTTAGACTAGTCTTAGACTAAAACATTTTTAAGAGCTGTCCAAACTGAAAACAACTTGAACTGACATATCTTAAAGGGGCCATGACATGAAAATCTGACTTTTTCCATGTTTAAGTGCTCTTATTGGGTCCCTAGTGCTGCTATCAACCTAGAAAATATGAAAAAGATCAATGCTATCAACCTAGAAAATATGAAAAAGATCAACCAAGTAACTTTGTTTTGGTAAACCATTCTCTACAAGCACATGAAAAAATAGGTCGTTGAAATTTGTCTCTCCTTATGATGTCATAAGGAGCTCTTATTATAATAAAACCACCCCTTAATCCAACCACAGCACTGCCATTTAGTGCAGAGAGAAAATAATTCACAGAACAATTGAGTTTCAATTTCAACAAACCACCATCATTGTGATCAGTGTTTGAATTTCATCCGCTCATGTGCATTTTAAAGGACACACCCAAAACGGCACATTTTTGCACACACCTACAAAGTGGCAATTTTAACATGTTATAATAAATTATTTATATGGTATTTTGAGCTAAAACTTCACATATGTGCTCTGGGGACCCCAAGATTTATTTGACATCTTAAAAAAGTCCTGTGACATAGCCCCTTTAAAATACACCAGTTCCCTTTGTTTTGCCTCAAAATGCACACAGGTAATGTTTTTATTAAGGCATTGTTGTTAAAACTAATTATATTTCCTAATTAAACTAAAGCCTAGTCCTGGATTAAGCTAATCCCTGTCCGGGAAACCGCCCCTTTAAGTTTAATCTAACTTGAAGTTCAGCTTTGACCAACCCCATTGATCGTTTTAAAAGCTGACTAGCAACTTAACTCAAACTATTTCATCCAGGATGTGTGTGTGGAATCTGTGGATGCGACGCGTGCGACCAACCGACAGCATAGGTAGTTGCTAGGCGATAAATTGAGCTTCCAATCAAATAAAAGTAAACGCCTGGCCAATCCACTGTGTTACCTGTTCTATTTTACCCAGTTACAGACACAGGATTGGATGAACACAGAAACAGTGGAAGGAAACGCTTTAATTTGAAACCAGGAAATTCTGCTTTAAAAGATCATTTTCACAAAAAACCGGGACAATTCGTGTTCTGGGAAAGAATATAAATTTTCCGGGACAGTGACTCAAAAAAGAGAACAATCCTGGGAAAACCAGGACGGGTGGCAATGCTAATTGGGACACAGCTATAGTTTGCCCTCATGTTCCTGTCCATTGTCTGATCTCGTCTGCATGTACCATTGTCATCGTGTTTTGCTGTCTATCGTCATTAAAGTCCTGTAAGTTTCTGTAATCCCAGCCTTTGTCATCTTTTAGTTTAGAGAACTGTGACAATAATATGCAAAGTTTTTTCTATTAAAATAAATTCTTCTGATACACGTGTACACAAAAACTCAAACTGAATTTAAGAGGTATGATACATTATCTAAGAGATTTAGGTATTACGTGGCACAAGTAGCTCTCGACCACTTTTATTTTTTAGAAAGTAGCTCTTCAATGAAAAAAGGTTGGAGACCCCTGGTCTACAGTGTCACCGTCGGATGATGAAGCAGAGTTACATACATTTAACTATTGTTTGTAGCTGTGAAAGGACCGAAAGGTTGCTAAGCACTTTGTTACTAAGCACTTTTTTATTCTTAATGTATGCTATTTTGTTTACTATTTGTACTGTCATGGCAGGGATGGTGCTGTCAGTTTACCTTGTTGCATTTTAAAAGTGCAGAATAAATTGTGAAACTGAATTTGAAACATCACATTTGTAATTTCTGCATCTATTATTAAAGTATTTATTAGTAATACAGTGGAAATTAGTAGATTTGGTTACCATTTTGATTTACGTTGTGCGCCCCTAAATTTTCTAGTTGTGCCCCTAAAATTTTCAGTTGGGGGCCACTGTGCTCCTAGTGAAAAAAGTTAGTCTGGAGCCCTGGTGCCTCACAAAAGCCAACGCAAGTATCGCTTGTTCATTTGCTGTAAAAAAGTTATTGCCCCTTTTAATTAAGGTGATTCTTAGAGTTCTGATGGTTTGTGCAGAAGTTAAGTCTATAGTGATATTGCCCTTTTTTTACTCTCTCTCTCTCCCTCTCTCTCTCTCTCATCTCTCTCTCTCTCTCTCTCTCTCTCTCTCTCTCTCTCTCTCTCTCTCAATTTTCAATTTTCAATTCAATTTAAAGAACTTTATTGGCATGATTGTGTCACTTACAATATTGCCAAAGCATTATACATAAAACGAGAAACATACAATAACACAATATTAACAAACATTAAGGTGCAATTAAGCTAAGGTGCTGGGTGATGGATGAAGTACTACTGCAAATAAAATAAAATAGAATCAGAGGATATTTACAATATAAAGTAGACTTTGAAATATAAACATATGAAGTATACAAATGTACATTTATGGGGGCAGATGAGAGGTAAAATAAAAATACTGTACAAGATCAGGGCTGTGGATTATTTCTGATGGTGTGTAACTGATAAATGAATTTAGCAGCAGCTGATGGGTGTCTGTCTTCCCCCAGTAACATCTTCATTTGATCTGAGTCTGAAGAGCTATGAAACTCTGGTATGAGCTTTGAGATTTTGTCAAAGTGTTTTTCTCTAAGCTCTTTATATTTACCACAGTAAAGGAGAAAGTGTGTCTCTGTCTCGATCTCACCACTGTCACAATGGACACAGATTCGCTCTTCTTTTGGGAGCCATGTTTGTCTATGTCGGCCTTTCTCTATTGCCAGACTGTGATCACTGAGTCTGTATTTAGTGAGGATTCGTCTCTGCTTTACATCTCTAACTGTGGAGAGATATTCTGACAGACTGTATTTTCTGTTTAGTGCCCGATAACATTCTAGTTTACTTTGGTTTTTACTTTCATTATCCCAATGATCCAAATATAAAGTTTGACTTTCTTTAATGATTTGGTTTATTGTGGTTTGTTTGCATTTATTAGTGCTGGTCTGGAGTTTTAGAGCCAGTTGACAGATGGGACTGGTTTTAGGTCTCTTCTCTTGGGTTTTAAGGGCTTCATATTGAAGTGTGTTCGGGGGACTTGCGTTTAAGTGTGACCAGAATTTAAGGGAGCGTTTTTGGATGTGTATTATTAGGGGATATCTGCCTAATTCAGCCCTGCATGCATTAGTAGGTGTTCTTCTCTGAACTCTTAAAATATTTCTACAGAATTCAGCATGCAGGGATTCCATTGGATGTTTGTCCCATTTGAAGTAATCTGTTAGGCATTGTGGACCCCAAACCTCACAACCATACAGAGCTATGGGCATTATTACACTTATTACACATTATCTCTCTCTCTCTTAATTTTCCATTCTTTCTCTTTCATATATGTTTCTTGTTTGTTTGTTTGTATGTATAGTTAGTCTGGTGTGTTTTTGTAGTGTAACGTAGTTTAATAAACCGGTTTTGCATTTCAAAATTGAATTGTTTCTGTGTTCAATGCTCATGAAATCAATGTCACTTAGGCTATGTTTACATTAATGCGTTTATCCTTTAAAACGCGTTACTTTTGCTATGTTTACACCTTACATCTACACTACACCACCGTTTTCGACCCTCATAAACGGATTATAAACGGCTATATCAGGTTGTTTTAACATGTATCCTTATAGATAATGTCTGTTTTATATTTATGTTTGAGTATTGTTGAGTTTGAATATTATTGTAATGTTGTTTATGTTTTGTTTAAATTTAGTTAGCTTATTACGAAAGATAGACTTTAATTTTAAACGCCATAGGGCGTTGTAAAGGCCAATATGAAGGGAGAATTGTAATGGGTCAGACATTATTTTTGAGTTTAATTGAGGTTTTGTTTGCTAAAAATTAAATTTAATTAAATTTAAAATTAATTTTGTTTCATATAATTTGTCTCTTAATTTTAATCGATGTTTTGTTGATAAGTTTTGTTATATAAATTAATAAAAACAATAAAATCGATATCATATTAATATTTAATGCTCGTTTAGCCGATTGCGCTTTTTGCTATTTCTGTGTTGCTAGCAGAGGACGTGCACGGACCTTGCACACTTTTAAAAATTAACATCATATTAATTTTTAATACTTTAGCCGGCCACGCTTTTTGTCGGAGAACGTGTGTGAGGGAACACACACACGCACTGAACAGCGACAGGTGAGGGAAGATAAGTTATTTGGTGTTTTTCTGAAGAATACAGTCAGTTCACGAACATTTTAAAATGGACTAAGATCATAAATATGAACTGCGAACATTGAACTATTATATAACAGCGTGAAATGGCTGAAGAGGAACTCCCTACATTAAAGCAATAAGCATTTCTGTAGGCCAAAGCTATACTTCACCTCTTATTATGTTTGATTGAAGTTTGCATTTGCAGAAATTTATTTTTGCTGCAAGTTCGCTTCTGTTTAGTACTGTTCACTTGAATGCTTCCTTTTTAAATCATAAAGACCTTTCTGTTTGGTTTAAAACATCAACATTAACCTATTAATCATATTAATATGTTGTAGGTGGGAAGTTAGAAGAACAATATAAGACTTTCCCAAACACATTTTTATAGGTTCAAAAGTAGTGTCTGTTGTAGTTGCTGGAAAAGGATCCAGGTATTAATTTTTGTCATTGTCGCACACCCCTAATCTGCATAAATGTGCAAAGGTAAGCTATTATTAGAGTAATAAGTTATTTTGCACTTTAATGCGCATGCCCAGTTACGTGATTGGTCATGTTTCATGCGTTTATGGTCGTGTATAGTGTGGATGAAGATTCTTTTTAAAATGCCAGTATAAACGAGGATCGTTTTCATTTTAAAATGCCGTTTTAAAACGCAAATGCTCTAATGTAAACAGGGCCTTAATCTGCCTTTTAAGATCTTAAAGCTACATGCTTAAGAATACTTTATAGCAGTAAGAATGTTATTTTCTAAAGGCCACGGAATTAACTTGTTAATGTACAAATAATGAGTATTTGCTAGACGAATGCATTAATTAATTGTTATTATTATTCTGCTAAATCAGTTAAAATCTTAATAATTTGTATAATTGATTGTACTTATTATAACATTTGACCTAAATCTGGGAATTTCCCCAAATTCCCTTAAATTCCTGTAGTGTTTCGGTTGGAGGTTTATAGTGTTTTCAATAATGCCGTTCTCCTCCTCCGGCTGAAATCGCTACATAAGTTAATTTTAGTTAATAGAAATAGAAATAAAGCTTTTAATTGTTAGTTCATGTTATTTTAGTGTATTTACTAAAAACAAAAAAGAACAAAAGAGTGAAAGTGACATTTTTGTCAAGTATGGAACACACACTCGAAATGTGACCTCTGCATTTAACTCATCGTGAATACGGAAAACACACAGTGCAAATGGTGAACAAACACACACTTGGAACAGGGAGCACTATAGTGCCCATGGACCAATTAGTGTTAAGGTGCCTTGCTCAAGGGCACCTCACTCGCAACCTGCCAGTCGTGAGACTCGAACTGGCAATAAGTGTAAGATTGAGAGTGGTTTACCTGGTGTTGCACTGTTGTCGGTGGCTTGAAAGCATGTGCAGAGGCACTTCTTGGTTGCACGTTCTGCATATTTGTTTCAAAGTATAATTCTCCACATTCCCATTCTGTAATATTATTTAAACAGACATTAGTGAAGAACATAAAAACTAAAAACAGAAAAAAAACTGACATTTCTTACCTGTTGCCCGTTTGCATTCAGTGGGAGATCGCATTGTAAGGGTACGATGTATGCCACAGCTTTATTAAGATTGCTTCTGTTTTTTAAAAATTCTACAGAATACCCTCCTGGCGGGATAGGTATGTCAAATAGCTGTTTGCTCCGGCCACACCGCATTAGCTTAAAGCCTCCAGACATCTTAAAGGGATACTTCACCGATTTAGCATTCAGCTTTGTATCTGTAGAAACCCGGCAGTATTACTGAATGACCATGTTTCCCTCCCTCATTTCCCCCTGAGAGGAGAGATATCTGCATTTTGGTTCTGCAAAAAAGTCCTCCGATGATGTAATATGACGATTTTTGCATCATCGGAGGACTTTTTTGCAGAACCAAAATGCAGATATCTCTCCTCTCAGGGGGAAATGATGGAGGGAAACATGGTCATTCAGTAATACTGCCAGGTTTCTACAGATACAAAGCTGAATGCTAAATCGGTGAAGTATCCCTTTAAGAGCAGAAAACGCTTCCTCAATGGTATTAATAAAATCAGATGGTGTGCATTGCACATCATCAAATCTCAGTTTTTTTTCCAAGCCCGTTCGCCTGTAGGCACATGCTTTCTTCCAGCGTTGGTATTTCTACAGTATTCATTAGAGAGCAGCAGAAAAATGTGTGCTCCCATGGCTGGGTAAGATGGGTTTTTTTTCTTTTTAAACCTTTATAAGGCTGGAACAGCCTGCTCAAACTAGCAGTTACAGATTCCGGACGATGAGATGAAAACTGACCCATACCGAGGAAGGGGGCACGGACAGTCTGTCCTGTCAGATCAGTGGTTGGTCCAGGGAGTCCAGCAGTAGGTCCAGTGAGTCGAGTGATCGATCCAGGGGTTATAGCGGTAAATCTTCCAGCGGGTACAGCGGTAAGTCTTCCGGTGGGTACAGCGGTCGGTCCTGCGGGTACAGCGGTCGGTCCTGCGGGTACAGCGGTCGGTCCTGCGGGTACAGCGGTCGGTCCTGCGGGTACAGCGGTCGGCTCGGGGGGTGCAGCGGACTGTACAGCAGGTACAGCCTGCACACTTGTTTGGTGCCTCAGGAGATGGCTAAGCTCCATTATAAGAGCACTTGCCCTTTAGGAAAAAATAAAAAGCAAGGAAGCATGAAATAGCTCTGTAGGTAAAAAAAGTAAAAGCTGTTATTTTTTATTACTGTGTTGGTGTTTATCTTTGGTTGGCTTAATCTCTGCATTTACTAGCTGCAAAATATTAGCCTGGCTAACACCAGACCAGTCTCACAGAGAATGAGACGTGGTCTGGGAACCATATGCTCATTTTCTCTTATTTGAGGCGTGGTTTACGAATGCCCAGAGCCGTTTATTGAGTGCTACGAATGTCTGTCAAACATGTCTGTACGTAGCTCATAGCCAATCGTTTCAATTTTACCAGATAACGTATGTAGAGCGACAACAATTTAAAAGTAAACAAATTTTATCGGGTACGAGTGCAGCTGAGAGCTATGCAACTAAACCGGTAGCTGTATATTATATTGAAAAGCAACACATTTTAGTGGCACTACGACAACCACAGTACACGCATAATGACAATGATATTAATAAATACCACTTACAATTTATAAGTTACATGTACTTCGTCGACGACGATGCCTAGCAGGTTGGTCCTATAAAACTCTGTGTTTATCATGTTTAAAATATGATATTTTGTACTTTGCGTCTGGTAACGTACGTGTAAATAAGCGTCTGAATAACGTACGTGTTTATAAGCGTCTGGATAACGTACGTGTGGATAAGCATCTGGATAACGTAACGTTACGTGTGGATAAGCGTCTGGAAAGGATTGTTATTAAAATAGATAGCTGCACTTCTCTTGTACCCCAAAGAAGGTTTTCAGATGGTATATGATCACCATAGAGTCGGCATTACAAATATAAATTAATTTAGGACTATGAAAATAGAAGGCTGTAGTAGTATTAGCCTACCGTATGTTCATAAACGCAGATCTAACCGAGCAGCATTAATGAATGCTACTAAAGTGATTATCTTTGTTGATGTTTTCCATATGAAGTATGTTTTCTGTTTTAAGACCACATAAGTGGCTTTATGACACTATGGTGTGGTTTCCCGGACAGGGATTAGCTTAAACCAGGACTAGGCCTTAGTGTAATTAGGAAATAAAACTAGTTTTAACAAACATGGCTTACTAAAAACATTACTTGTGTGCATCTTTAGGCACAACAAAGGGCGCTGATGTATTTTAAGATATGTCAGTACAAGTTGTTTTGAGTTTGGACAGCTCTTACATTTATTTTAGTCTAGGACAAGTCTAATCCCTGTCCGGGAAACCGCCCCCAAATACATATTATATAAATGTATTTACTACTTGGACTATTGAATTTTAGGGTATAAACCATTTTTGCTCCCGACATTTTCTTCTGATTATATTTTTATATTATGAATCTCAGAATTACTAGACTTCTCCACTAAATTGCATTTCAAAATTATTGCAGCTAGAGGGCAGTCATATAGACGGTTTCATCGCACGCACGTGATTCACGTCTGGATCCGAACTTTACTTCCGGTTTTGTTTTTTTAATGGTCGGACTAGTTGCTAAACTGATCTCTTGAACAAATGCCTCGTCTAAAATAACAAATGTTTTGGTTTCCTAGGTAATCAATGTGTTTTTTTGCTTGTTATATAAATAAACTACGTTTAAAGTACTTTGTTGTTATTTATTATTAGCGGAGTTTACCGGAAGTTACGTGCGGACCGCGACAGCCGCTTGTTTATGTTGTTATTGCTGAAACCGTCTATACAAGCCAAATACACTGAAGCATTGGCAAAAACTTAAACTAATTTATGAAACTCTCTCTATACACTGTTCTTGAGCTAATCTGAAGGCCACAATGAAGTTTGGAGGTCTGTAGTTAGTTATTGACTCTACAGAAAGTTGCCGACATTTGCGCACTGTGCACCGCATGCGCTGACCTCGCTCTGTGATTTTATGTGGCTTACCACTTCATGTCTGAGTTGCGGTGTTTCCCAATTGCTTCCACTTTGTTATAATACCACTAACAGTTGACCGTAGAATATTCAGTAGTGAGGAAATTTCACGAATGGACTTATTGCACACAGTGCCGGGTTAAGCTTTTGTGAGGCCCTGGGCTAACGCTGGTTTGAGGCCCCCCCCCCCCAATATACACTGAAAAAAATAAAGGCTGGATTTACTAAGTGCCCTGTTGCGAAACATTTTTTAGTAAAACTTACTAAAAAAGGGGGATGCAAAAACGATGCACTGTCTATATTTATTAGTAAATCCAGTGTTTTTTACAGCGTATGTGCAACATTAAATGGCTAAAATTATTTAAATAAATTAAACAATATTATCAAATAATTTTACAATCAGAAATAGCCCAGAAAATAACATTTATTTAATAAAACTTACAACAAAAAGTGCTTCTTTCTGCTCTTCTTTAAAGAGAATTCTTCAATTAAATCATTAAAATCAAGTTGACGCAAAAGTAGGCTGAAATTATTTAAATAAATTAACAAAAATGTATCAAGTAATAATTTTACAATCAGAAACAGCACAGAAAATAACATTTATTAAATGCAACTCACAACTAAAAGTGCTTCTGTCTGTTCTTCTTTAAATATAATTCCTCAATTAAATTATTAAAATCAAGTTGACGCAAAAGTAGGCTGAAATTATTTAAATAAATTAAAAAATATTATCAAGTAATAATTTTACAATCAGAAACAGCCCAGAAAATAACATTTATTAAATGCAACTCACAACTAAAAGTGCTTCTGTCTGTTCTTCTTTAAATATAATTCCTCATTTAAATTATTTATAATGGTAGAGAAGAGACCGCACTCAGAGACTGAATCAAATACAAAAACTGTATTAAAATACCGAATAGTGTTCACAGGCCATAACAAACACAAGGACAACGTTTCGGGCTTAGCCCATCATCAGTGTCACAACTAAAAATTTAAATTATTAAAATCAAGTTGACGCAAAAGTAGTAGAGCCCAGAATTCTCAGCCCGAGTCCGACCCGAGTCCGAACTTTTTAATTCTCCCCATTAGGAATCTGTTTCCGCAGATATAGTTACTGCATCGCGTATGTTTGTGAGTAGAAGTCTGTGCTGTCTGCAGTGAGGTTTTTATAAGAGCAGCACAAACTTTTTAATAGTCTATTTAATATGTAAAACTTGAATTTGAAATAAAACTTACTGCGGAGAAGTTAATGAGATCTCTATCGTTTTTCTTGCTACGTGACGCGACAATTATTTATTATTTCAAATCCGTTTACAAGATAAATATATATATACATTGTGTTGTTAAACTGATGAAATTATCTTGCCATATACGCTACATTTATTATGAGAAGCCTTTTCTTTTTACTGTTACACTGTAGACAGTAATATGTGTATATTATATAAAACTCAATGGTCGTGAAAGCACATTATCCATTATGGTTCATGTTGGTCTAGTTTAATTCAGGGTAATCCTTTAATAAAATGTATAATATGTTATAAAATATTTTATTTTTTTGTAATATTCACAGCACACATTCTCTCGGATCGTTTTAAAACATTTTAAATCATTCTGCAAAATTCTGCATAGATTTTGCAAAAGAAATCCGCAGAAATAGCAAAAAATAACTGCTTACACAGCTTGTACAGCTGTACTCTTGCAGCAATTAAAGCAGTTCAGTTTTGTTTTAAATTGCAAAATAGTTATATTTATTTTTTATTTACATTTTAGAGCAGTTTTTGTTTGTTAAAGTTTTTATGATAGTGGTTAGCGGCCGCCAGCAAGTTGACGACATGTATGATGAATTGAGCCTCTCAAATCAACACTTGCCTATAATAACAACTATTTAAATAAATATTTTCAGCATATCACAAGGTTAGTTTAAACGTTTATTATCCACACATACTATTTTTAACCCTTATGTGTTGTTGGGGCCATTTTTGGCCATTTTTGCAATTTTTTTGTCTTAATTTGGCCACAACTTTCTCTGTGTTTCAGCAAATGGAATGATTTTTGGTGACAAATCTTATATTTACACATATTTTAAGAAAATGCTTTGAAATTTTTCAAAAACTTAACAATATACCGTGGGCAAATTTACTACCCTTACGTGTTGTTAGCGGCCAAAAAAGGCCACTAAATTAAACTGCTGTAAAAATTTATCGGATGAAATTTTTTTCACATTTTTTTTGCATAAATCTGTTAATCAACCTCAGTACTGATCAAAACTACCAAATGTTTGCAAAAATTCCATGATTTTAACTCTTTCATTGCCAAGTTTATAAGTAGTGTCACTGATTTGGGGGAAAAAAACATACAAAATGACAGATTTTCAATATAAAACGTGACTGTGGACTGGATTTTCTTTTACCTTTTTTACAGTCTTGGGCATGCCAAAGATTGGTAAAAACATTGGCTTTGATGCATTTTTAGTTTTTGTGCAGCATCAGATTAAATTTTTTTCTCCCTCATTTATTGTTTGTGGCCATTTTTTCCCCATTGACTTCCATTATAACAACATTTTTTGATTGCTGAGCCATGACACCTTATTACCATGCATTCTTGATTCTTTGTGCCTTTTCCTTTTGCAAAGAGGTAAAATTTGTCATTTTTACTGTTGATCACCATGTGGCACCATTAACCCTTTAGTAGCCTGTGCAAAAAAACAGAGCATAAATTCTGGTCTGTACATTGAGTTATATGGACTATAAAACCATTGTGTGTGTATGAGTGTGTGTGTACGAGTGTGTGTGTGTACGAGTGTGTGTGTGTGTGTGTGTGTGTGTGTGTGTGTGTGTGTGTGTGTGTGTGTGTGTGTGTAGGGTTAGTGTTAGTATTGAGGAGAGAGCACCTCCCTCGCGCACCAGTTAGTGCTGCACTGGTGAGAGGGATTTAGTCTCCTGTAGCTGTCCCTCTAGACACAAATCCACAGACACCAGCAGGCACCAGCAGCTCAGGAGTGAAGAGGGGAACATGCAAGTGGTGTACAGAACCAAAAAAAGAACAGTCAGCATTTGTATCCGTTGTGGTAGACACACTTGCAGAGAGCACCAAGTAATATGCTGCAAGTCCTGCTAAAAAGACTGAACACACACACGTACACATATACACACCAAAAAATTAGTTTGATTGTTTAGTTCTCCATCCATCCTCTACTCTTGCTTCATTGTTCAGTTTATTTGAAGTTGTTTTTGCATTTTGGTTCATAATAAATGTTGTTAATAAATATGATGAAGAGAAGATTTTTTACAGATTTTTCCACACAGACGCACACACATGCAAGCACGCAAGCACGCACGCACGCACGCACACACACACACACACACACACACACTCTCTCTCTCTCTCTCTCTCTCTCTCTCTCTCTCTCTCTAATATGCTGTTATAGTCCATATAACTCAATGTACAATCCAGAATTCAAGCTCTTTTTTTGCACAGGCTACTAAAGGGTTAATTGTGCCACATGGTGATCAACAGTAAAAATGACAAATTTTACCTCTTTGCAAAAACTAAAACCACAAAGAATCAAAAATGCATGGTAATAAGGTGTCATGGCTCTGCAATCAAAAAATGTTGTTATAATGGAAGTCAATGGGGAAAAAATGGCCACAAACAATAAATGAGGGAGAAAAAATTTTTATCTGATGCTGCACAAAAACTAAAAATGCATCAAAGCCAATGTTTTTACCAATCTTTGGCATGCCCAAGACTGTGAAAAGGGTGAAAAAAAATTCAGTCCACAATCCCTTTTTTATTGAAAATCAGTGATTTTGTGTTTTTTTTTTCTCAAATCAGTGGCATCACTTATGAGCTTGGCAATTAAAGAGTTAAAATCATGAAATTTTTGGAAACATTTGGTAGTTTTGATCAGTTCTGAGGTTGATTAACAGTTTTATGCAAAAAAATGTGAAAAAAATATTAATCTGATACATTTTTACAGCCGTTTAATTTAGTGGCCTTTTTTGGCCGCTAACAACACGAAAGGGTAGTGAATTGGAACAAGGCACAAGGGTTAAAAAGCGAAGGCAGGTTGCTCTGCTGCTCGCAGTTGCAACGGGTGCAGAAATAAAGAAATAAAAGGGCTATACAAAACGAAACGAAATAAACATGAAACAGAATAAACATGCATGTTGCCTTATCTTACAACTTCGCTTTTGCATATACATTTTTTTTTTATGTAAGGACTTACCACAGAAGATGGCTATTCATGCATCCATCCAACAGTTAAAATAAGAAAAAAGTCGATCCATACACAAACAAGAAATAAAGACACAGCCTTCTTACACGAAATTAATACAGGGAGAAGTCTTTAATAGATTATGTCTTGGATGCTGTCTGCATAGATTATGTACAGTATCCAAGGTTTAATCTAGTACTCCATTTATAATTTTTCCTGGTGGGCTGAAGGTCCCAGAGAGACCGCGGCCTTGTACAAGAGTGGAAATGATCGATGTTATTTGTCGGCTCTTAAAGGACAAAATATCCCATAAGCTATTACGTAGCTATTATACAATTTTTTTTTCAGAACATTCTTGCGACCCAGTGGTTGGGGGCCTCCGCTCTAGGTAGCACTTACGCATAATTACGTCAATCAAAATGTTTTTAAAAACTCAAAATAGAATTGTCTCGGAGGCCCCCTAGTGTTCGGGGCCCTGGGCTGCAGCCCATGTTGCCCATTAGGATAACGCGGCCTTGATTGCACAGATGGCAACTTATCACTGTACCATGCTTGAATTCACTGAGCTCCTGAGAACGACCCATTATTTCACAAATATTTGTGACTTTATACACCTGAGAACATGAAATTGATTGGAACACCTGAATTCAATGAATTGAAGTGATGTCCAAACTTTTAGCAGTATGTTTAGAAGTTAAAATCTTTCTCTGTGTTATGTGGACCATTTTTGATGTTCTCAAACAATATGTTCTGAATAATATCCAAATAAATATCACAATCATGATTTTGAGGGACAACAACTTGATAGTTCTTATTTCTTTCAGTTCTTTTTGTAAACCTCAATGTTTTTTGTTTAAGTTTTTGTCCATAAAGCTGATATTCTCAGAGAAGTCAACTTTTAAAATTCATCATATTTTCACCAAAAACCGTATATAATACACTATACTAATATAATTTCTTGGTAAAAAATTGTCCAAATATTGTGATATTGAATTGTTTAGCTGATTTTTTATATTTATCTGGTCTGACCCTTTATGGGCAAAATGCCTGTAATTGGAAACTGATTGAAAA
This sequence comes from Misgurnus mizolepis, assembly GCA_025389145.1. NCBI lineage: Eukaryota > Metazoa > Chordata > Actinopteri > Cypriniformes > Cobitidae > Misgurnus > Misgurnus mizolepis. The sequence continues at coordinate 48,057,847 of JAIFKI010000004.1, read as the reverse complement.
CGAATTATTGTGGATACTGAGTCAAAGAAAGCTTGACTTGGTTTCATAAATTTCTAATGCTCAGAGGAGGAATAGTTCACTGTTAAATGTTACAACTGTCAATCATTTAAATCAAGAGAAAAGACTGTAGTACTTAAGGCTGTCCACCAGAGTCATAGAATAAAAAAATCATAATTGATGATTACCTATCGTTGTTTTAAGTTCCTTAATATAAGCTGCATCTGGATCCACAGCATCTCTGTTAATGTTGTTTGTTGACTATATTGTTGCAATGCAACAGCATTCGGTTAGTAACCAACTCGCATTAATGGTATATTTTGATATACAGTATGGTTCACTTTAATATTTAATAAATATTCATGTATTTGCTGATTCACAATCATGTATTACAATTTTGAGAACACAACACGTTTCAGAAAAAAAACTTTATTATTATATAGTGTGTTTGTACATTTTTTAAAATGGTTCAGTTGTGCTCTTTCCACAGTTAAAAATGTTTTTATTAGGCCAGTGAGAGCCTAAGGAATATGGAGTGTAAGCTGCCTAACGATGAAGTGTATAAAGTAGGGAGTCAGATATGAAGATGTAGATGTTTTAGGAACATCTCAATGTTGTTGCTGAAACAATAAAGAATTGGTATTTTGGCACCCGGAACTATTGCGTGAGAAAATTCTTTGATGCAGAAAGAAATTGATTTTCCACAACATATTCTTCTGTGAAGCAGCTCTAACAAAACAATAGTGGAATTATACTTCTTGAGTAAGTTAAGTTAAATTAATGTATATCTAAATTAGCATTATATGTCTGTAATTTAACTGTATTTCAAAAAATGTGGAAAATCTGTATAATAAAACTGTAAAATTCCACAAAATTATTTTTTTTTTTGCAGTGCAGTCCGGTGTGCTCCACACTGAACAACCAAATGGTAGTAGTGTTTACAGTGTTTGACATCTGTGTCTGGTTTAGTGTTTATGTAGCTAATCATTTGATGTTAGAGTTAGTATGCAAAAACACCTTATCAGAACTCTTACCCAGACATGGGGACTTGTGACTTGGTGACTTGGACTCGAGTCGACTCGAGTCGCTATTTTTGTGACTTGTGACTTGACAAAAAATAAAATACTTGAGACTTGACTCGGACTTGGAAGTTAAAGACTCGGGACTTGACTTGACTTGAGACACGATGACTTGAATGACTTGAGTGTTAATCACAGTATGTTTTCAGTTTAAATATAAAATATATAAATTATTTAAAAAAAGTAATTTGCACAGGCTGAGAATGGTGTTGTCATGACTGAATCACGACACTATCATTCGTCATGCCCTCTCGTACCTTACGCACACCACGCCCACTTAGATCAGATATCAACATGTCGGCTTCAACAAGATGGCAAAAGACGAACAGTGCGTTGCAAGACATGCAACATTAAAATTACGGCAGTCAAGCGACAACCTCCAATTTCGTTCGTCATTTTATAGAGCCATTATGCCCAGTAAGTGCTTGTCAATTTGTTAATATGTGGTTGGTAGTTAGCTAATGTAATAATAGCTAATGTAGCCCTCATCATACCGTGTTGGGGACAAATGTGGTCAAAATAATTTTGATTAATTTTTTTAAATACTTTTTTTTTTAATACTTCTTTTTCAAGTTTGCCACCTGAACACACACAGAGAGAAAAATTACTTGATTCTAGAATGTTAGGGGCGGTTCACATGTCACGTCTTTTGCACGCTCAAGTTCGTTATTTCAAATTTAGGCGCGCGAATAGAAGAGGTGCGACACGCTCGTTTTTTCTCGGCGCATGTTTGAGAGAGAGAGAGAGAGAGAGAGAGAGAGAGAGAGAGGAGAAATGTAACAAAGCTTAATGTTGTACGTAAACTGTGTTTTTGAGAGAAAGGGAGGTGCCTGTTGGATGTTAAGCTGTTATTTGTTTTATGGACTCAATGTGGAAAATTTCAAACACGGTTGGCAGAAGTGAAAAATAAATAATTTATGAAGTTACAATTTTGTTTGATTCCAAGATGTATTTTACTGAACATGAGTATTTACAATGCAAATCCAAATTATTATAATTTACTGATAGTTACTTACTGTATATCTTGTCACTTTATTAAGATCAGATTCTGCAGGTAAAATTACAATAATAAGGTGACTTGACTTGGACTTGACCTACTACAGAACTTGACTTGACTTGACATAGCCTGTGACTCGACTTGACTTGACTTGACTTGCCCAAGAAAAAAAATACTTGGGACTTACTTGATACTTGAAGGTTCAGACTTGAGACTTACTTGAGACTTGCACATGTGTGACTTGGTCCCATCTCTGCTCTTACCTATCTGTCTGTCTGTCTGTCTATCTGTGGATTTTTCCACAAAATATATTCTGGGCCATGAAGCACTGAAAAGCACTGTGTATGTTACTTATTACAGTAGAAGTTAGCAACAAGTGATATACAGTTAACTTTCATTACTTAGTTAACTCTCGTTTCTTAGTAACTTTCGATTTACAGTTAATCAGTTTAATTTAAAAAAGCTGTGCTTTTGCCACAATTAGAGTGGAAAACACCAGAATAGAGGTGTTGAAAAATGAAGTCAGATGTGAGAGGGGCATGGAGGCTGGGGATGATCTTTGAACACATGCTGTTGTATTTTCTGATTGTCTAAACTTTTTTGGCTCGAGTGAATAAATACATTTTTGGTTGGCACCTGAAACCTTTTGGAAGAGTTTTTTTTAATGAAGATTCAAGCTAAGACTTTTTGCCACTACACTACCTACCTACCTACCTATCTACTTTTAAGTTTTAGCCTACTCATGCATAATGCCCCATAGTAAAGTTCCCTAAATCTTACCCTGGAGGTCCGGAGCACTGCAGAGTTTAGCTCCAACCCCGATCAAACACACCTGAGCAAGATAATCAAGGTTTTCATGATCACTAGAAAATCACAGGTGGTTAAGTTTGATTAGGATTGAACCTAAACCCTGTAGTGCTCCTGCCCTGAAAGTGGAACCGGGTGCTTAAACAGAAGGCACGTCACATCTAAGTTATTTGAATGTGGAGTCCCAAATATTTCTGTAAAATCTATCATTAACCCAAAGGATTATGAGTCTATGGAAATTTATTATCAATTTTTTTGCACTTGACTGGACTTTGCGCAAGGATTTAAAGGCGGAGTAACCAGATGACCTGAGAAGGGCAGTAATACGCCGGTGCGTACTGAAGGCGAATGCGCATGCTCTCGAATCTGTTACTCGCCAAAAGAATCGTTTTAATCTTCTCTCAAACTTTTTGCTGATATATTAGGATTTACCGGAAACAACGCTTAAAAATTAGGGCAATGTCCAGGTAAGGCCTGCCTACATTTTGTTTACTTACAGAAAATATGTTTCTGTCATATTGAAAATAATGTCGAAATTTGAACTGGCTTTACAATTCGTTCGTCATTTATCACCATCAACATTCTAAATAACAAATTAATATAACTATATATTGTATGCCTACAGTATATTAAAGCACAAACAAATGGGTTTCTCAAGTATTTGGCATGAGACACGCTTTGAGGCTACACCTTACAGTGCCGACATGAATCTTAAGCCAAATAACAATTAAAGTGTGTTAATTGTTACAGATGGTATTTCATTGACCAGATTTGTTATATTTTTATTTCAGTGAAGGAACGCCAATTCCTCAAAATGTACTTGAAGTAATCTCTTATAGCCTGCAAACATTAATTGAAGAATTGAGCCAGGCTGCGGCAGATACACACTTGGATAACTTGTACTTTCGATTGGAAAGTATTATCCATGTTCTTTCTAGATTTGCTGTGTTTGGATCACTTCGACATGAAGAGGAGATTTTTTCACTTTTGAATTTGGCGCTACATGAATTGGATGTTGCTGCTTTGCCAGTTCAAACGACCCAAAGATTTCTCTTCCTTCATGAAGAACATTTAAAATATTTACTGGAGGAGCATTTCACTGTTAGAGAAATAGCCACAATGTATTGTGTGAGTCAACGCACAATTTGGAAAAGAATGGCCAAATGTGGATTATCTGTGAGACAAACTTTCAGTGATATAAGTGATGACAACCTAAAGAAGCTTGTGATGGACTTCATTGGCACCTGCCCTAACACAGGGCAAAAGATGGTAATGGGATATCAGTGAAAGGAATAAGGTATGTTTTAAACTGTATTGATGTGAATGTTACTTCTTTAGAGTTCCCGTATTTCATAGTTGCTGTTTTGTTACTGCAGGGTACAGCAACGAAGAGTGCGTGAAATAATGAGAGCCGTGGATCCTGTTGGGACTGTGTTACGTGGGCTGGAATTGAACATAGTGCCAAGACGTCCTTATTCTGTTCCAGCACCTCTTTCCCTCTGGCATATTGATGGGAACCATAAACTTATCTGGTAAGGTATTTAAAAGAAGGTATGTTTTGTAATTCCATTGTTGTGTACAGTGAACAACCCTAAATATGTACAGTGATTGTTTTTTCCAATTGTTAATAGTCGTGCAAAACAAGTAAGGTATTCTATTTCATCCTGAAATGAAGCTTGGAATCCCAGTATGCAATATTTGGATATTTTACTATAAAACATGATTGCAATAGTTATTATAAATGCAACCTAATAAGGGACCATGATCTTTTGCTCTGTTTATTGTTCAATCAAAGATTGTTTTGCAAGGCAAGTGCATTGCACATTATGCTTATTTTCATTTCAGTTTATTAAAATCTTGTGGTTGATAAACTGTTCTTTCTTTGTGGAACTGTGTAAGTACATCTTATAAGTCAATTCTAGGGACAAAGTTCAATGCTTGTCACTAGATGAACCATAGTTTTATTATTTTTAGACAGTGCTGAGAATAATGTGATGAATCAACGTATTTAATATATATATTTTTAATAAATTTTTTAAAAAAATAAGGCATTTCACAAAAGAAAAAAATATATTTGCTAGGGCTGCAAGATAAATCGCATCTGATTGTCAACTGCTTTCAGATGGAGAAGCATTTACTACACAAAGCTGTAGTTCACTGACATGCTGGACCATATGGCATACATATCACAGGTGATTTGTCCGTGATCATTAATGCAAAATTGACCGATTGTCAGTGACCTACTGCTCTGTGTATTAAATGCTTCTCCATCTGAAAGCAGGTGATTGCGATTCACTACTAATCAAGGATTACTGACGAGATGCGCCTGACAATCACATGTAATTTATCGTGCTGTCCTAATACTTTATTTTGCTCTTTTGTTTTTACAGTTGGAGAATAGTTGTTCATGGGGGGATTGATGGGTTCAGCCGAAAAATCATGTCCCTAAAGGCCAGCAATAACAACAGAGCTGAAACAGTACTGCACTGCTTCTTGGAAGCTGTGCGTGATCATGGTCTGCCTCAACGTGTCCGGAGTGACCATGGGAGGGAGAATATAGAAGTGGCAAAATACATGCTGGAGCATCCTGATCGGGGACCTGGTAGGTGCAGAAGAGTATAGAGTATAAAAATAGTATAGAGTACAAAAAGTTACCCAAAGCAGCGGTCCATGTATACTGAATACAATCAAGCTGTTTTATGCATTACTTAATGCATTCAGAATAAAAAAATGTATCAAGCTTCTTTTCTTTAAAGGTCAAGTTCTTTCTGATCCCATTTTAAACCATAGTTAGTGTGTAATGTTGCTATAATAGCATAAATAATACCTGTAAAATGATAAAGCTCAAAGTTCACTGCCAGGCGATATATTTTCATTAACAAAATTAGTCTTTCAAAGCCTACAGGGAACAACCGGTTTGGACTACAGCCCTCTACTTTCTGCTTTAATGATGTCACTAGAACAGTTTTTTTTACTAAACTCCGCCCACAGGAATACATCACTTAGGGTGTCCATGCGTGCCTTTCTTCCCTGACGTGTCCTGGCCAGGACTTCGGGTGCATCTTCCGGAAGTCGTATTTGTCGACCTCATACGTCATAGAGGATTATTATTATTAGTACAGAAAAGCAACCGTTACATTATAAGGTAAGAATGAAACTACAATTGTACATCTTATGTTTTTAACTGAAAGGCCTATGAGGTCAACAAATACGACTTCCAGGACACGCACCGAAATCCTGGCCAGGACACGTCCCGGAAAAATGTCACGTATGGTCACCCTATGTCAGTCGCCAGCTAAGCTAACGGCAAGCTAAGCTGCTATCAAATCACAACAAACTAAACAAGCTACACAATCAGAACTCATTACGTATTTCTGAAGGAGGGACATCATAGAACAAGGAAGACATCAGACCGTTTTTGCGCTACACAGATAAGTTAAATTGTGTGAAAAATACTGCGTTTTTCACATGTGAAACATGAACACATGTTATATTGCGCACTGTAAACACAATTAAGACTTTAAAAATACAGAAAGAACAGGACCTTTTAAAGTTCTTTTCAAGTTTTTCATTGAATAATTAAATTAGAACTGTTCCTAATTGCTGTGTTGACACAAATTTACATCGCCAGTGCTTGTTGTTCCTTTGACATTTTAATATTTTACTTTTATGTAAGATATTGGAATAGATTGAATAGATTTCTTCTATTTGAGGTTGACACATAATATTTATTTCCCTAGTCAGTTTAAATGGTACAGAAAGAAATGCCATTACTTGTATATAGTTTAAGTAGTTTTTGCTTTGCTTTTACATTGTGATTATTGATTGTGTTCTTTGTTTTCCATCAGAGCGCAAAAGTTACATAACGGGCAAAAGTGTCCATAACCAACGCATCGAAAGGTTATTGTGAGGGTTTGGCGGACAAATGAACCCAAATGCAGACGGTGTCGGGGAAAAACAGAAAACACTTTATTTATTTACAAAACAAAAACCCACGAGGGGGTACACAACACGAACACATGAAACTGACAGATGACACTAATGCTGCGTCCGAAACCGCCTACTACATACTATATAGTACGCGAAAAGCAGTAGGCGAGGCGAGTAGTATGTCCGAATACATAGTATTCGAAAAACAGTATGCGAAAAGTACCCGGATGACCTACTACTTCCGGTTAGATTTTGCAGTGTGCATACGATGGACGCTTCACTATCCCATGATGCCCCGGACGAGGAGTTATCCAACGAAGAAGAAGAGGCACGCGGCTGTTTTCGCGCTGAAATGACATGACGTGATGACGACGTATGTCACATGATGTAGCAACATGGCGGATGTAGTACGTCCGAATCTCATTCATACTACCAGGATTCATACTGTACAGTGCCTACTGTTTTAACGCCAAGTAAGTAGGTACTTCATCTTATTCAGTACCTACTATACAGTATGCGGTTTCGGACGCAGCCTAAGACTCGACTAGATAACTAGACTTGGTAGCAAGACTTAAACGTACATGCAACACGAGAACTTGACACAACACAATGATCCTGCACAGAACTAAAGATACACTGACAATAAATAGAATAAACCAAACAAGATAACGAGCGGGGAACAGGTGATGGGAATAAGTGATAATTAACAATAAGCAGGAGAACGAGGGAGCGGGGACAAATGACAAGACACCGGAGGTACATGCCCAAACACAAAAACAAGGCATGAACCTCCACACAAGGCCAGGGACTGCCAGAACTCTGCCACCATGACAAAAATACAAATTTAACAAGACTTCAAGGCAGAGTCCTGACAGTTATGGCGGGACTTATGGTGCACAGTCATCCACATCTATTATTCTTCATTTCGATATCTTGAGGAGACAGGGAAACTTGACCCTAACAACGATGTTCACCTAATTTGCCTACACTTTGTGATGCTGCCAAGGCTAAACTGGCATCTCAAATTCTTTGCTGACACCTGGGACAGACATCCGCTGTCCTCTGAAGGCAACAGATCTCCCCAGCAGCTGTGGGTGGCAGGGCTGCTTGTTTCATCACAAGAGCTTCCTCAAGAGGTATAGAGGGGCACAGACCTACATTATTTTTTAACACATTATGGGGCGGTTTCCCGGACCAGGATTAGCTTAATCCAGGACTAAGCCTTAGTTTAATTAGGAAATATAACTAGTTTTAACAAACATGCCTTACTAAAAATATTACCTGTGTGCATTTTGAGGTAAAACAAAGGGTACTGATGTATTTTAAGATATGTCAGTGCAAGTTGTTTTCAGTTTGGAGAGCTCTTAAAAGTGTTTAAGACTAGTCTAATCCCTGTCCGGGAAACCACCCCTATGTGTAATGTTAACACGCGTGTCATTTTGTGTTGATTTTGTGTTAAAATATAACACAAGTTGTGTTAAAAAGTAACACAAAATGTGTTGTTTCAATAATAACACAGAGGTGGGTGGATTCTGGGACAACGCATTTAATGTGTTGTCCCAGAATCAACACTAATGTGTTGTTTTTAACACATTCGTTCTAAGAGTGTCTTCATTAACGTATCCGTAAATAACTAAAATAATGTTATTTGTAATAGCAATGTTGTGCTGAATGATTCATGTAAATACTGTAGCACCAAACTAATGGAGAGGTACTCTTGGTAAAGATGGTAAAAATGCTTGTTCTGGAAACGTATGCAACTTAGACCTGTTGTACATATTTAATTTGATCATGATGGCAACGAGATGCAGTTTATTGCGTTTACACTTTGACCTATAAATTTTTGCGTGGAGCCGAAGCTTTTCATTGACCTTCTCAACAATAAAATTATTAATATAACCCTCCAATGCATAGTTAATGCCCTTTTGGTGACTTCGAGATGATATAGTTGCCTCCTGTGAAATGTCTGTTGACAGCTGCCATAGCGCCTATCACTGAATGTTGATTGTTTGTTCGAGTATGTGGAGGGGGCGTGGCTGAGCCATAGGTCAATAGACCCCTTCACAGTTCACGTCACAAATGGTTCCCACTGCGCATGTCGGGGTCAGAAAAGTCATTACAGCCATAGATATGTATAAAGGCTAGATGTCTTACGGCGGAGTCTCTAACGTCATCACCTGGTGGCCATCTTACCTCAGACAGCTTGCTCACTCCTAGCATTGAGTTTAATGTGCAGGTACTTTTAAATGACCATAACTGGCTCAATCTTCTGCCGATTTTCAAACGGTTTGGTTTTTTACAAACGTTATTAACGTGGCTATAATTCTGGATGATTTAACATGTTTCATTATTTTTTTATTTATTTTTAGTATAAGTATGCAGTGTCATAGGTACATCTTTGACGTTTATAACAAACCAAACCGTTTGAAAATCGGTAAAAAATTAAGCAAGTTATGGTCATTTAAAAGTTCCTGCATCATTAAAACTCAATGCTACGAGTGAGTGAGCGCACTGTGGTAAGATGGCCGCCAAAATGCGGACGTTCCACTCAATTGGCCAGCAGTGCGGGCGAGACATCTAGCCTTTATACATATCTATGATTACAGCAGGTTGAGTTGCGTGTTATTTGGTATCGTCAAAAATGCCTACTTGCGTTTTGGGCTGTGAAAATCGCACCAGGTCTGCTGTTAAGTTTTTCGGGATTCCTGCAGAATCTCAAAAACAAAAAATAAAACATCTCTGTGCTTACAAGCAATTAAACGTAATGAAGAACCTGAAGAACCTTTTGGTTTTAAGAACCATTGATTGAATAGTTCTTAGAGGACCAAAAATGGCAGTGTTACTCATTGCATGGCTTGCCAAGCTTTGTTTTGTGGCTGGCATGGCAGTAAATAATACGGTGATATGATCATGCAGTCATGAGCTTTTTCTGTCTTGTATGCTTCGGACGCTGGCTTTATTAGAAAACCATATCCATTATATCAAGACGCATGTGTCACGGTGATCCGTGTCATGTTTTGTTTGTGTCTCCGATCACGTCACCTGGACAATTCACGGACTGATCCATCACACCTGTTCCCTGTTAAGTGTTGTGTATTTATACTGCTGTCTGTTTCTCACCTGTCGCCGGATCATTGTCATTGTCATTACTACCCTGTCTGTTCCCTGTATTGGATGTTCCTGTGTTGCTGTGTTACTCCTCGTGTTTTGTTCCAGTTTGATTATTAAATGTTATTTATTTTGGAACCTTGCGTTTGCGTCCTGTCTCTCCAACCCAGTCGTGACAGAATGATCCGCCCTGATTGGACGCAGCGGGTTCACGGAGGGCGGCTCCCCCAGGAGTTTCGTCGAGGGGGAGTAGTGACATCGGGGTTCATTCCCCATCAGCCCCGATGTCTCTTGGGGACCACCGTGAGCGATCGCTCGCTCCTGCGAGCATGCGGGAGGAGGATCGGCCCAGGCGGTCTCCCAACGGTTGAGTCGTCGTCGACGGTCCCTCGGAGGACCACCATCCTGCTCGCAGGGGGATCCGGAACGGACCACGCCCGATCATTTCCCCGGGGTGGCTACCGTGAGAGGGTCTCCGTTTCCGCGAGGGGATGGGAGATGACTTCCGGGGGCAGCTGATCGTCGGCGATTCCCAGGAGGGGGGTAATTCGTCTGCCTCGGTTCTCGGAGCGATCGCTCCGGTTCTCCTGGCGCAGTCCGGCCTACCGTTCCTGTTGGTCTCATCCCGGCGGCTGCCGGCTTCGCCAGGGTCCCCAAGCCCTCCACCCCTCCCTTGGACTCTCGCTACCAGACTTTTGTGTTTGTTTTGTTTATGTGAGTGTCTGGTAGCCACTCGTAGAGGGAGGGGTCATGTCACGGTGATCCGTGTCATGTTTTGTTTGTGTCTCCGATCACGTCACCTGGACAATTCACGGACTGATCCATCACACCTGTTCCCTGTTAAGTGTTGTGTATTTATACTGCTGTCTGTTTCTCACCTGTCGCCGGATCATTGTCATTGTCATTACTACCCTGTCTGTTCCCTGTATTGGATGTTCCTGTGTTGCTGTGTTACTCCTCGTGTTTTGTTCCAGTTTGATTATTAAATGTTATTTATTTTGGAACCTTGCGTTTGCGTCCTGTCTCTCCAACCCAGTCGTGACAGCCAAGTGGAAGAGGAGTTTACCCTAAATACTTGACACTTCTGCTTATACTTTTATATTGTTTTTACATACACATTTCCTGTATTTTCTGGTTGTATTCTAATAAAGAGACTGAGAAATAATTATATATGATCACTATACAATTGCAAAAACAACTAATCTAATTGTAGCATGGTGGCCTAAGGTTTTTGCAGAGTGTATATCATAACACTACAGCATTTTCTAAGGGTGAGTAAATAATACAGCGGGGAAAATAAGTATTTGACACAGTCCCGGTACTAGGCTTGCTGGACTGGGGGGCAGTCAGGATTTTTGGGTGGGCAGCCATTTCTCGACTAAAATGATTCATACACTAAAATTATGGATGTTTCAATCCAATATTACTTTGCATGTCTTATAATAAAAGGCAATTTATATGTCATTTTGCACGTTCACATTTTAAAAGTAGATGCAATTAGATTAATGATTTATAATGTTATAATGATTACACTAGTTTGACACATTTAGTCACAGTTAATGAAATCAGGCAAGCAGGTGATATAAATATAAAGCTGTACATATAGCTATATTTTATTAATGTTTACACTGCATTTAATCTATTATTTTACTTATAGATAAATTAAAGCCATTCTTATACATACCCTACCCAACATATGCCTTTATTCTAAATAAACACTTGTTAGGAACTTTATTTCCACTTCTCAAACATTTTCTTCATGTAAAATAATGTATTTTCAATGTGATAATACAACATTATAAAATACAACGTTTTACCTTACGATGACCTTGCGGAGTGAAAGCTCCTCTTGAACTTAAAAGTCTGTAGATTTTTGCGTGTGAAGTTTTTCTCAAACGCGAGCTGAATGAGCTGATGAATGACGATGACAAAACCGCTAAAATTTGATTTTAAAACTGCACTGCACGCGATGCTCAGCTGTTACAATACTGTATATTTACTGTATAACCATCTTATATCATTTATATCTACTATATAGTATGCCACAACCAAACTGCATATTCTAATTTTAATAAACAGAACTACGTCTAAAACAAACACATTAAATGCTGCTGGGGACTTGCCATTGGCTGTTGTATTTGCATGAATAAATAATGAGGTGAGTCTAAGAAAGGATAAGGGGCTATTTTGGGCATGTTTTACTATAAAAAAAGTTTTAATTTAATATGTGTTGGGTTATTACGTTTATGTAATACTAAATTGCATTGTTTTTGATATATATTTTAACAGCCCAGTCTCACGAAATTTCGTAGTCACGTATTTTTTTGATTCTTTTTTCGTGCTATCACGAAATTTCGTGTTTTTTCGTGATCGTATAACGAAATCCTGTTTTCGTGTGATTATCACGTATTGGTTACTCAACTGTTTTGTCCTATTTTCTTACCATTGTCGCTTGGTTTAGGGTAGATTTACATAAAATGACATCCCTAACCAAACCCAACTCTAACCCCAACGCCAGGCGACATATAAAAAAATAAATCAGAAAAAATAGTATAAACCAATATATAAAGTGACATTCTAATGCAAGCACCAAATCTAACCCTAAACCGAAGCGACAATGGTTTAAAAATAGGAAAAAGCAGTTGAGTAACCAATACGTGATAATCACACGAAAACAGGAATTCGTTATACGATCACGAAAAAACACGAAATTTCGTGATAATAGCACGAAAAAATAATCAAAAAAATACGTGACTATATCACAAAACTTTGTGAGACTGGGTAGCATTTTAAAGATGCGTTTTTTTTTTAGTTACCGTCATAGAGAACAGTAGTACTTTTCCTGTGACTTAAATACTGCTGAAAAGACCCCCAATGTTTGAATAAGCTAATCAGACGTTAGCGGGCGGGAGCTGTAAACGCAAGCGCTTGCCTACAGAAGATGTTTTTTGTGTAAAGAGACTCCGTTATTTTAAGGTTGGCTGGACATTTTTGGGGGGGGCACAAGGAAAATCTGGTAGACCCGGCCCTGATTTGACACATCAGCATTTTTACAGTGAGGGGATTTCTAAGTGGGCTATTGACACAAAATTTCCAGCAGATGTAGCCATCAAGCCAAATATTGAATTCGTACAAAGAAATCAAAACATTTAAGTATACAAGTTGAGTCATAATAAATAAAGTGAAATTACACAGGGAATAAGTATTGAACACATGAAGGGAACAAGGTGCAAAAAGGCATAGAAAGCCAGGAGATCACCTGAAATCTGTCAGTATTGATAGAGAAACCCTGCTTTATATCAGATGCTTTAGTCCTAATTGATGGCCTACAAAAGCTTCTTACCCAGGAGGCACACAGGAACGACTTCATGATGGGTAAAAGCAAAGAACTCTCTCAAGATCTTCGTGATCATACCTTTGAAAAGCATTTTGATGGGAATGGTTATAGGCGCATTTCCCAAATGCTGAATGTTTCTGTGAGCACTGTGGGGGCCATTATCCAGAAATGGAAAGTGTATCACTTCACCATAAATGATCAGGTGCTGCACATAAGATCCCTGTTCGAGGTGTCCAAAGAATAATCAGGGGAGTTCTCCAAGAGCCAAGAACCATTCGAGCAGAACTTCAGGAAGACCTTGCATCAGCAGCCACTGTTGTTTCAAAGAAAACTATAAGCAATTCACTGAACCGCCATGACATCCATGCACGCTCACCACGCATCACTACATTGCTGAACAAAAAGCATATTGAGGCTCAGTTAAAATGAGCGGAAGAGCAGTTGGAGAAGCCTGTGGATTATTGGGAGAGTATGGTCAGATGAAAGCAAAATTTAACTTTTCAGCAGTCATTCTACACACCATGTTTGGAGAAGAATTGGCACTGCCCACAACCCCAAGAAATCAATACCAATAGTTAAGTTTGGGGGTGGAAGCATCATGGTTTGTGGCTGCTTTTCAGCAAGGGGTACTGGCAGACTTCATATTATTGAAGGCAGGATGAATGGAGAAATGTACTGTGACATTCTGGATAAAAATCTGCTGCCATCTACGAGAAAGTTGATAATTAAAAGAGGGTGGACAAACACAAGGCCAAGGAAACAATGAAGTGGTTTCAAAGAAAGAAAATCAAGTTGCTTGAATGGCCCAGTCAATCACCTGACCTAAATCCCATAGAAAATCTATGGAGAGAACTGAAGATCAAAGTTCATAAAAGAGGCCCAAGGAACCTTCAAGATTTAAAGACCAATTGTGTGGAAGAATGGGCCAGAATCACTCCTGAGCAATGCAGACAACTGGTCTCTCCATACAAGAGGCATCTAGAAGCTGTAATCACCAACAAAGGTATTAAAATAGAAGTATTAAATGAAGTGTGTTCAATACTTATTCCCTGTGTCATTTGACTCATTTCACTTTATTTATTATGACTCAACTTGTATACTTAAATGTTCTGATTTCTATGTATGAATTCAATATTTGGCTTGATGGCAACATCTGGTGGAAATTGTGTCAAAAGCCCACTTGATAAAAAATGCTGATGTGTCAAATACTTATTTTTCCATCTGTAAGTTCCTATTTCTGCAGCATAATTACAGTACATAATACCAATTTGTATGATTGACATTTAATAACAAAATCTCTAAAGTATTTTAAAGTGCACTCAGTGATTTCTCCTCAGTTAAAAACTTTTGCACGTTAAATAAAAAAATAAATATAAAAATGTGTTTCAAATAAAGTGAGATGAAGACTCCAGTCATATCAGTAGCTGAATAAAAGCTTTTTTATTGAAGCTGGACTGATGAGACAGATCACATGACTTTTTTAATGGACATTTTTACTTATGCGCACAGAATAAATTTCGGATGCTAATAGCACATTTTTCGAATGGGACATGTCACGTGAATACTTAGTATTCAGTAGGTGAACAATACCCAGAAGTGTATTTAACCTACTGAGATTGTAAAGTGTGCATCAACAAGTCAAGACCACATGAGCTTAACCATCAGATTTGTCTGACCCAGATCTAAAGTACCCTACACGAGTCACGACATTACTGACTCAACCGCTTTGAATTCGAAACTTCGCATTTCCGTTTGTAGAGCTATAAACCACAACACATAATTTGGTGATATACTGCAAGATTGTTCAAAGATGCTTGCTTTTAATAGTTTTGTTCTCTTTGTAGACATTTTTATTGTTAATTGAAAGTTATGGTGAGCTCCACAACTTGTCTCTGGTTGTATAACAAAGCAATGTTTACTGTAGTCTTTACAAAGCAGTGGAAACAAATAGAAGTCAATCATATGGCCCTCTAACTAAAAGACTTTCTTAAGATATTTTTAATTTGTAAAGATTTTTTCCTGTTTTTTTTTCCATAATAATAGCAATTCTGGTGACTATAGAAACTGGATATGCAAGAATGAGATTGCCTGACAGTGATAAGCATTTTACAAATTATGAGCCATGGCAACAATAGGCTAATTGTAACCATCAAAATAACCATCTAGTGTAGCTCACAATCTAGCTTGCAGTCTTTTTGTTTTCTGTAACCCAGGTGGTCACAAAATAATAGAGCTGACTGTTTAATTCATTTGGAAGAATCAATTCATGAATCATTTTTAAAAAGCAGAAGATACCAAACCTTATTTTTGAGATATGAGCTACTTGATAAGGCCTTATAGGACAATTCAAGGTGAATGCAGTCTATCTGATGTTATCTCCACCGTCCTGTATAGTACGGTGTAAGAAATGAAATACAATGTCATCAGGTTCAGAGACCAAAAAAACCTGCAGCATCATCTATTTTGTAAAATCCCTTATAAAAAACTTTATCTAGTAGTCGTGGTGTTATTAAAATCACATGCAACCTTTCAGGAAAATTCTGAAAAAAAATTAAGACTTTAGAAACTGCAGTTTTTTGACTATGCCTTTTCATAAACGTTGCCAAGCAAAATGTTAACGGATTAATAAACCGCATAATACAAAACCATAAAGTGGTCAAGACTGGCAACTTTTTTTATTTAACGTTCCGGCTCTTGCTTATCGGAAAGACCGATTCATTTGATTAACTCAGTCCGGAAAAATGATTCATGGATTCATTAAGTAATTCCTCAAAATAATTCAAGACGTTCGTTGCATTTAAGTAATTCCTCAAAATAATTCAAGACGTGCACATTATTTGTTGTCTGTTTATTACTCCATCACCTAGCTAGCTGTCCGTTTTGCTTAATCATCAGAACGAATCAACTCGACGAATCTACAGTATGAAGAATCGCGAATCGGACATCACTTAGTATTTATTTTACCGGATGAAGGCGCGCGAAGCATACGTCTGGTCTGACACGTGGATCGGTTTAATCTGCAGGTATATAAACACGTTTAAATCTTTACGTACACCGTAACGTGGTTTGCGACAGAAAATAAATATGTGAATATTATTATTGTTTATTCATTTTCGCATGTCTTGCTGAATATTCAGTTGCATTTTCAGTCACGCCACGTGCTCGAGAACGTAACGTAAGACGATTCGGCTGAGGAGATTTTCGATCGTGTAAGTTGCATATAAAATAGCTTTTTCATTAACAATGTCAAATTAAACTTGTGATTAAAGTTTATGACCTCAAAATCTTGGCGACTTAGAAAACTCACTTGAAATCGAATTATTTGGGTGCAAAAAAGTAATTAGCTTCGTGTTTGCAAGTCATGTAACGTTAAGCATGCTAATGCGCTAATCCTTATTTAAAACTTTTAAATTGCATTGTGACTAAGTATAAGGGTGATTTATGTCGTTGCGATTTGCAATGCTTCGACAATATACTTAAATAATCAGGAAAAATCGTTAATTATATAAACTATATTATGAACTTTATTGATCTGAACGTAAATTTGGGTATTTTAGTACAGTCACCGACAAAACGTGTCCCACTTTCACGTTGTGCTTTTGTTTGTCCAGTTGCTGTAAATCGTAATACAAGAAGAAATGGACCCAAAACAGCCACCATTCCCTGGTCCACCTTATGGCAGAGGTGTTGCTCGCTCCATCAGTGAGCCTCTGGTTGGTAAGGTGGAAGAGGGAGGTTTTGGGAGAGGCAGAGGATTTTTAATGCCCATTTCTGAGCCCACTGTTGGGATGGGTAGAGGAGGTGTGCCTGCCATGGACATTAAAAGAGCAGACATAGCAGAGGAGATGCCTGAACTACAGGCAGAAGAGCCAGAGGTGACCCCCGTGATAAGCAAGGTACGGTACAGAGGATACATTTTGTGGCACTGAAATGTTTTTATTATTATACATCATCTAGACATTTTATAAGATTTATGTATCAAGTCTCAAGTATGATTTCTTGTGATTTCTTTCATTCATTCATTGTTAGTTCGATGCTCCTAGACCAGAGTCATCACTGTTGTCCATGTTCAGAGCGATGGGCATTGATCCGGGAAAAACATGGGGCAGGGGAGCAGCGCCTATTGGTATGTCACGAAAGACATCTTTGCAATAACAGAGAAAAACTTCACATGATTAAAATATTTAAATTGGCAAGACCTAAAACAAATGCAAATGATAAGTTTATGTGACGATACTACACTGGCCCAATCGGGCAAGTGACAGTTCTGTCAACTGTTCTGAGCCATTAAACATTCATTATTATTATTAAAGCGACACCATGTAATATTTCAACCTTCATAATAAATTTTCAAGACCCTTGTGATAGTACATCGACTTTAAATAGGTTGAATGACATGTCTACCATAGTCTGTATTGCTTTTACTCGTACTTTAAAATTGAGGGTTTCTGGAAGTAACCAGAGCACACAAAAAAAAACACAAAATTCGACTGCTTTAAGGCATTCGTCACTTTTTTTTTATTTACGTGAATTTTGCTGGAGGCTACTTAACCCTCTGGGGTCTAAGGGGTTTTTAGGGCCCTGGAGAAGTTTTGACCTGCACTGACATTTGTGCTTTTTTCAGTTGCTTAAAAACATAATAATGGCAAAAGTCTTATAACACTGCATTCAGCACAAACTGGGCTACTATATTATATGATTAACATGTATGTACATGTTTGTATTTTTGAGAGAAAAATGTTTATGCGTGGTTTTTGAAAAAGAAAAAAATTTAAGTGACTGATATAAGTCCACAAAACTCATTCTAAACATGTTTTCCTAAAACTTTTCAAAACAGGATCTAGTAGTCTAGAGTTTTTTCTTTAAAATGATGTGAAAATCATTCTGCTTACTCCTTCACATAACACAATATATTGATTTACAATTTCAAAGTCACTTTTTGGTTAGGAAGGCAATATGCAAGGAGGCTGGAAGCTCTTGAATAATCTGTGATTGACAGCTGAAGAACAATACACTTGCAAATGAGCTGCCTGATGAGCCTTTAGGCAGGAATGTGAAGATGCCAATATTGTTAAGTGTTTGTTTGTGAAAGCAACACAAAAGAAATGCCTTCACATGCATGATCCTGCGTTAAATAAACGTACTGTGCAGAGATATACGCGAATAAACTGGGTTTTAGATGTGTTTAGATTCGTCTTAATACAAAGTGCGTCATATGAGGCATTGTGTGTTTGTGTATGCGTTTGGCCGTTGATCGCGTCTGACGGAAGCACAAAGAAAACATAAGCGCATGGAGATAACTTTTATTTACTAGGCGATAGTAACCAAGTAGATGTGATGTTTGCAATCGTCTTTTATACGAATACCAAAAAGCGCGTCAAATGAGGCATCGTGTCTTTGTGTGTGCATTTGGACATCGCGTCACACAGAAGAAGCACACACACTTGCATCTTTTATAAGAACACCACAAAGCGTGTCAAATATGAGGCATCGTGTGTTTGTGTGTGCATTTGGACATCGCGTCACACAGACGAAGCACACACACACTTGCATCTTTTATAAGAATACCACAAAGCGCGTCAAATATGAGGCATCGTGTGTTTGTGCGTGAGTTTGGACATCGATCCCATCACACTGACGAAGCACACACACTCGCGTCTGTCTGGAGATTTCGGCGCGAGTAAACAGTTATGTGATGTGTGCAATCGCATCTTTTATAATGATACCACAAAGCGCTTCAAATATGAGACATTGTGTGTTTGTGTGTGCGTTTGGACGTCGATCGAGTCACACTCGCGTCTGGAGATAACTTTAGTTACAGTCACGAGTAAACAAGTAGATGTCATGTTTCCAGCACTCGGATTAAAACTCAACACAGCAGTGAATGGCTGCAGAGACGGAATGGAATGTCCATTGACTGTGGGGTTGACTAATGAATATGGATGATCTCTGCTCTTTTCTTCAATGGAGCGGGGCGTGGCTCATTATAGATAATGAAGCACCAGAAGAAAGACGGTACTAGTGCTGCCGCGAATAGTCGACGTAGTCGACGTAATCGACGATGAAAATTTGTCGACGGCAATTTTTTTAGTCGAGGAGTCGCATATTTATTTTTTTCCGTCTCAAACGGCCCACTGTAATTCTGTCTCATGTCTCAAATGGCTCAATGTAATTCACCTCCACACCAGTCTGTGCGCTGTGCGCGCCCTGTTGGTTAATCTGCTACGCTATCATCTTTCTTCCCTCTCCCCTGCCTTCACTGCTTTAATTTTGAAAAATTGGCGGTGGCAGGTGAGTCTATGGAATTATGAGTCGGAAAGCTTCCGAAGTATGAAAGTATTTTAAGCCAAGTTGTGATAAAAGAGTGGTATGTTACACCGTGCCAAACGTCGCTGGCTTATCACGGGAGCACAACGACAATGCACGAGCATCTCAAACGAAAACACTCGGGAGTTATTGACGATACACCCACAGAGAATAGGACAACGTAAGTAACTGTTATATGATTATTAATGAAATGGCGAGCTAGTCAGTACTGTTTTATTAACTCTTTTGAGAAGTACAATGACTCTGTCTTTGGATGTTAAAGGCTATGTTTGCTCGTGATTCCGCCACGGAATCAACACTGGACGCAACAAATAGATTTTTCATGATTCCCATTTACATTTTTATTTTACTATTTTAAACGGCTCAATTCATTGTTGCGCGTCTCTCTCTCTCTCTCTCTCTCTCTCTCTCTCTCTCTCTCTCTCTCTCTCTCTCACTCATGTTGCTTGCAGCGCCTCGACCGCGCGCGCCTCTCTCTTACGTGACAGTGAAAAGGTGGCAGTGTTTTTAATGTACTTTCTTTTTTGCGTAAACGTCAACATTCACAGATGTCTCTGACAAAGACGACTGATCGAGTTAACATGACTTGAAGAAAGATTAGCAGTAGTGTGAGTCTGTGTGCGAGCTTTCTCCCTCCCTATGATGCTGTATGCCGTGTTCTGTAGTCTATGTAACAACAACAGTGTATTCTCTTATATTTCTGAATTTGCACCGAATTGTCTGCGCTATATCACTCGCATTTAAAATCAAGAAATGGCTCAAAACACAACAACAATTATGAGAAGAGCAACAGCAGTAAAGCTACAATGTATATGTATGGTGATTTTTGCATATCTAAATTAGGATTTTAGCAGCAGTTAAAGAAACAGCTGGTTGGATAAAAACGAGGTGATGGGTCATGTTTAGTCACTATTTTATAGGCTACAACAGAACAGATAATATGTAAAATAGCATTCAGTTGTGTTAAAATGCAATATAAGATCAAAGAGTAGAAGTGAAACATTTCATATTTCTGTTAAGCATCTACTTTGCACTGGAAGTTTTTATTATTATTTATATTGTTTACATTGTAATTTTTTATTTGGTAACATTTAAGTTATTCATATTGTTTATGACACCGGTGGGTTCAAAATAAAATGGACACAATGAAATAACAAACACTTGAGTTTTTTTTTATTAGTCGTTTAGAATAGTCGACTATTCGAAAAATTAGTCGAAAGATTAGTCGTTAGAAAATTAGTCATTAGTGGCAGCACTAGACGGTACATCTCTCTCTTCTAATACAGTTAACAACGAATTACAATATTTGTTTTCGATTTCACTTACATCTTCCAAAAGCAGACATTCCAAGCATTATGTAGACATTTATCTTTTGTTTATATGACAAATATTCGTTAAGTTACAGTTAATTTTTCTGACGTGTTTCTGAAAGGACTTCACTGAGGGAGAGAGAACAAAACGCGCATCATGTTTATTTTCTTAATTTTGCGAAAAGCACAACATTCTGTTTTTATTGGGAGTGGACAGAAAAAAACTAGACACTTTAACGTTTTAAATGATGTATAAATCATATCTGTATGTCCAAAATCAGCAGAGTTATCTAAGTCTCTTTGTGGAGGGATTGAAAAATAAAGAGTTTGCGGCGCCCGCGCCGCAGCCGACCCCAGAGTGTTAAGGAGTGTAGAGAGCAACTTCTATCATGTGACTCTGTGGCACCGTGTTAGTGTCACGGACCCATGACACGGGCGACCCGGGTTCGATTCCCCTTTAAGGCAATTTTTTATATAAACTCATGATCTTGATTCATAAATAAGTGTGATCTTCTTTATAAATGACGGCGATTATCTTGCATATAGTTCCCTGTATTCAGATGCTGTGTTCACGTATTTATCTTTCTTTTACTGTCTATGGTATTTACATTACAATCCAGGATGCTATAGCAGTCAAACTTGCTCAAACTCACACAGTGTAAAACCAAACCCTATTCATTCACCAATCAGATCCGATCGTTTCTCTCTTCCTCATTTGCTGCGTTCCGCTGTCACTCGCATGACGTATAACAAAGCGGCAGACCTAAACACATCGGTTTACTTGAATTTGGATCGACAATTTTCACACAAAAGAAAGGAAAAACGAGCGCCATTGCGGAATATCCTGGTGGCGAGGGAGAGAGAGAGACGATGCAACAATATTTGTTTCGAAAAAGGCAAGGAAATACTTCTGGTCGTTTCTCAATTGGAAGGCTGCAGCCTCCGGAGGTCAAATATGCAGGCTGCATACGTCATCAAGCCTGGTTTATTAAGGTAAACTGAGCATTACATTTGCAAGTCATAAGCAACAATTTATGATTAACTAAGTATAATAGTCAACTGTATAATTGTTAATATTCTGAAAGCTTAGAAATACAACATCCGGAGGCTGCAACCTTCAGATTGAGAAATGGCTTCTGCCACGAGTTCCTCATCAGAAAGTTGTAACATGACTGCATTTCTCCCTGATGCCTCAAAATGTTGATCGTTTAGCGTTTTAAAGGTTTAGTTTTTAGGTTAGTTTTAAGGTTGGCCAGTTCTTTTCCTTTGCGACAGTGCTGCGGCGCTTGTGGCCTCTAGGGGCGCTAGGCGTGAAAAATACATGTCTAGCACCCCTTAGTGGCCAAAAAGTTCCGCGGTGTGCCTTTAAGTCCTGTAATATCAGTGTTTCCCCCATGTCAGATCAGTAATTTTCAGGTGCTGTGTCATGTGCAAAACGAAGCCAATATTTTATGCATCTGTTAAAAAAATCCTTGCTCACTCAGCACTCATGACCAGCTGCTCCGTAATTACATTTTCGCCACATGCACCAATGCCTGATGCGTCAAGTATGATCTAGGCTACAGAGTTAGGCCTGTCACGATAACAAATTTTGCTAGACGATAAATTGCCTCAGAATTTATTGCGATAGACGATAACATTGATGCTCCGGGACCATTATAATAATGCAGATACACCTTTTCAAAGATCTATAAACTTTTATTTCTAAACAATAAGTAATACTGGAACTGTAAGACATTTCCATAAATATCCACAAGAAATGAACAAAATAACAGGATGATTGCGTTTTAGGTGCATATGCATGTTTGTCGTTTTGCCACTTTTAAGTGCTACGTTTTTACCACAAATGCGACATAACGCCTCGTTCAGGTTTAGTGGTTCACCTCGGTCATTAGGGTTTAAATCCAAAGTACTCCCACACTGCAGCTGTAGCGTTTGGTTTTGAAACTTGGCTGTTTACACGTGGTATAAGTGGACGAGAGAGACATATCACGTTTACACCTGGTATTTAAATCCGTCTCTTTTGTCCACTTTCGACCGCTTCTGTCCTGAATACTGTGAGGGGGTGGTCTGTCGAGACGGTGGGCGAGTCTCTCTGCTGTCATTTAAACGCCAGCGGGAGTAATTATGAGTTTATATGGACCCAAACTAATATTATGTCCACTGCTTGTTTAGCAAGTAAACATGCTGCACAGTATTTTCTACATGTATATGTTACAGCTTTCTCTGAATTTTCAGCACAATTGATGAAATAAGATCGCGCAACTTTCACACGCTTGCAAAATGAAACTGCGGAGATCACCCGCTTTAGTTTATCAATGAAAGGGTAAAAATAGCACTGTTCACCTTGTGTCAGAAAAGTCAGAAAAGACGTAAAACATTTTGATCCGATCGATGAAAACGCATGTTAATGACAAGTGTAAACAGCCTCTAGTAAATCCATCTTTTTCTCCAACTCTCGTCTCAACTAGTGTTTTCTCCTGCTACACTCCTCACGCGGCGCTCATCTTCCTCAGTACGCCTACTGTGATTGGCTACGCCAGAAGTCCCCCCCTCCCCACACAGATCATGTGACTGACAAATGACTGATGAGGGTTCACTCCTTGTCACTCGTTGCACGGAGCGGTCATCCAGTCTCTTTGGTAGAGAGAGAGAGACAAGGAAAACAAACAAGCATGCAAATGTGAATTATCGCGGCCTAAAAAAAAAAATGATCGAGCTCATTTTATTTACCGTGCGATTAATCGATTTATCGTTTATCGCGACAGGCCTATACAGAGTCACAGCCACACGCGGCAAGTGATGCCATGAGTGTGTGTACAGAGCCTGTCATTTTAGAGAGAGCTGTGCCAAAATCTATTTGTGGAGGTCAGTTTTGATTTTGTGGCAGGCCGCCTAAAATAAATGTATGTATGGAAAACAATGAATATACACTCATAAATACACTAACATGAATCCCAGTATACTTCACGATACTATACGATACATTGCTCGCGATAATAGTAGTATGACGGTGCGGCGGTTATGCTATATGCATTTGTTGCACATGTCATTATTCAAAATTTATCATAATGCTAAATGAAGATCTGCAGCTAGTAAGTACAACCAGTTGTTAGGTTCTAATTGATTTGTTGCATGTAACCTACATTATTTCATGTCAAATCAATTAGAACCTAACTACTGGTTGTATTTACTAGCTGCAGATCCTAATTTTGCATTATAATAAATTTGCAGAACCGTCGCACCGTGAAACTATCAATAACGAGAGCCATGTATCGAGTGTTTCTCACAGATCTGAAATTTACTTGTGGTGGTAGCCGGTGAAGAGGGCAATTATTAGGGGTGGGAATCGCTTGGACTCTCATGAATCGATTCAGAATCGATGCTTAGGGTCCCGATTCGCTTCAGAATGGATTCTTGAGGTACTAATTTGCATATCTGTGATGTCATTATGTCACAATTGCTCTCAAAGCCAGGTTAATGTTTGCGCTTTTGCTACTAGTCTCTGAACTGTCATGTACTTTACTTTAATGCAACTAAGGGATAAATAATGTCATTCTTATATACATGTATGTCCTGTTTCTGTTGTAAAACATTAAAACCAGTAAAAATAGTAATTAATCATGACATATTAATTCTATATGTTAACCGGCATTAACTTCCACGAACTGGCTAACGTTAAGCGCCTAATCATCATTATACACAGTGATTGGCAGTATTACTGTATTTATATAATGCAGCGCACCCAGCGACTGAATAACAAACTATGTGCATATTTTTACAGAAGTATATTCATGTTATATCTAAACAGTCAGCGGATGGTTTAGGGCAGGGGTGTCCAATACATCGATCGCAAAGGCAATGCCGGTAGATCGCACATAAGTTAACTGCTGCTCCATGCGCGAAATTGTCATTATGGTCTTTTAGAGTAATTGTGAAACACGCAGGTCTTTTTGAGTTGCTGCGCCTTTCTTCTCAAATGTGTTTTGCCACATTTTTCAAAGGATTCACAAGGATGCGCATTCTTTGTTTTCTTTGTTTCACTAAACAGCATCTCTGCTATTTTAAGGAGTGCTCGACATGTACTCAAGGATTTTTTTAAACTCCTCAAAAAGAATAGAGTAATGGAGACAGCCCTAAATTCAATGTAGAGATATATGCATTATAGTCCTACGAGCATTTAAAGTGTTCTTTCTCTTCTGCTCTTGTAAGCTCCGCTATGCGCTCGTGCAGTGCGCGCTCTCTTAAGTTGTCTGTGTGCAGTTGAGTTCCGCCTTTTGGTTCTGATAACGTGACGTTATTATTTTGTAAACTAACATTTAAGAATCGGTTCTTGACATTTGTGAATCGATTCAGAATCGGCCCACGTCCGAATCGCGATTAATCTAATAATTGATTTTGTTTGTCCCACCCCTTGCAATTATTACCCACTGACAAAAAAATGGTCTACTACATTTGACAAAGAACTAGTAATGTGTGACACAACACAATACTTTGATTTATTAAACATTAATATTAATTTTCACATAGTTTATTAATCCAACCATCCCAAACTTTCTTTGCCATGAACAAAGCTGACGCTGTTTGTCAAAGCACCACAAAAAGACTTTCTGGTTTTTGCACTGATATATG
Organism: Misgurnus mizolepis; assembly: GCA_025389145.1. Taxonomy (NCBI): domain Eukaryota; kingdom Metazoa; phylum Chordata; class Actinopteri; order Cypriniformes; family Cobitidae; genus Misgurnus; species Misgurnus mizolepis. The sequence continues at coordinate 48,032,323 of JAIFKI010000004.1, read as the reverse complement.
AAGCAAATAGATGACCCCTTTTATCAAACTATTGAATACAAGAATATATCATTATAGTATATTAATGATAGACAGTGCAGGTCTACAGATTATAAATGTGACTGGTGTTATTATGGTTATAATTTCTATTAGAGAGAAAAGAGGCACATTTACTGCTTCTGCTCTATTTCTCTCTTGCCAATTAAAAAAAAGCTTAATACACTCATAATTTCAGGTTCACCGGTGACAGGTGACTTTACATTACAGCTTTGCGTTTTTATATCTTGAGTCAGCTTGAGCTTTGCTCGTTCAGTGCAATGGGCTTGACATTAGCATTGCTTTTTTGCTACCATCTCTGTGCAAACTTTTTAGATTTTAGAAAAGATATGGTTTATTAAAGAGCCAGTAAGAGCACCTTTCAGTAGCCTACTCTGCTCTGATTGGTAAACTGACACAGTCTCCGCACAGATCAGTGGCACAGACCAACAATAGTGCAACATGTATTAACCTAGTGCTGCTAACATGATTTAGTGAGAAGTCATTATCGACATCAATACACATCAGGGTTAATTTATTAGTTAAGGTGGTAAGGGTGGATGGGTGGCCGAGGGCGTGGCAATCAAAGGGGCGGGGCATATACGTCATGATAAAAATTAAATTTTTTATTTAAAACACTGAAATAAAAACTTAATTTTGAAGAAACTATGACAAAAAATGAACACATACTAGATTATTAACCTGTTAATCCAGACAGCCGTTTGAAATTTACATGCCCACACTAAAACAGCTGTAGTTCCAAAACCCTTTGACCTACAGACACAATTTTGATATCTCTAAAAAGCAGACACTTGTGTCTTTACTTCTCAGTTATCAGAATTCAGATATGTAAAAAAAGATAAATGTTATAGACACTGAAGTGTGGTGAAAATGTTTTATTAAAATTAAACGTGTTTTTATTTAATTAATAATGTCATATTAAATGTGCCATACCAACCCAAAAACAACATAGACTTAAGACCACATGTCTGACTAATTTATGTTTTAAATTTGAAGATGATATGATAAAAAATAAGGTTACTGTAAGCTTTGATCTTCACCATGGCACATTTCAAAAAATGGCCACTGGGCTGCTCCAAATCATCACCTGCTATAATGATGTAGAATAAAGTAGAAAAAGCTTTATAAATTATGTACATGTGGTTATTACCTAGAGTATGTATCTACAAAACTTTATTTATTACATAAAAACATTGTATACACATTTGACAAAAATGTGTTATAATTTAAATATTGAAATAAACTAGTAACCGTAAACTACACAGAACATAGTAATTATGAAGCTTTTAAAATATAAATAAAACTATTTACATTGTGGACACCTCATGTTTTACAAACTAAAGCACTCACCAGTTGTTGTGAAGTGATAAAAGAAGCATTCATATTAATGGCGGTGACGTATCCCTATCGCGAGTAAATTGCTTAACCATTCATTCACTGATGGGCGATAGAAAAGCAAACAGACAGCGATCTGTTACTAATAATAAGCTTTTGTCCTCACAATATACATTCAGAGTACTTGCATAATGTTAGGTACATCAACAATGTCTGCAAATAGCGAATGTGCATCAGAATGACAAAGTAGACTTAGTTACTGCAGATAACAGGTGCACGAAAATAACACACAAAAACGTCAATAAAACACTAAACTTATTAGCTGTATGTGAAATATTAATCATAATGTGTGTGTGTGTGGACTCATTTTAAACATAATACTCTGACTGACCTGATCGCGTATGCCTTTTCCATAGTAGAATCGCGCTGCGTGTGCAGTTGTTGAATAACAATATGGATTTAGGATTATTTTATGCAAAACCCCATGGAAACAACGAAGAAATATCAATATTTCTCATATGTAATACGTTTGTGGACTAAAACTGCAAATGGATGTTATATTGTGAATGCTAAGCAATGAGATTTCAGCAGTGTGAACTCGTCTAAAGTTATGAGGGAGGCGCAGTTTCATAATAAGAGCGTGAAGTCATTTTATGAATGAACAAATTTAAATATGACCTTGTTGCATAAAATGTATTATTAATTTTGCTAGAGCATTTATTTCATGGAACAGCACTTAGAAATGAAATCTAAACCCTTCAACCTTTCTAATGATATATGGCATGACAAATTTAATAACCTTCTTCATCAGTATAATGTATTGTAAACTTAATAGTTTGTAAACAAAAATGCGTCTGTACCACGCACGGGCCCGTCCGCTTTAACAGGTTAATGAATTAAATGTTTTTACCTCTAACGGGAATAGCTGCGTGGTGAAGTGAAACTAAAGGGTTAATAAAACATAAACTAAAGCAGATGTTGTAGAACGTCTGGCGAACGATGAAAAAACTTATTATTTCCCACTATTTATTACATTATCTTAAACGAGTGCAACTACTGTAGCATGTAAATAATGCACATAAATAAAGTGAGCAAGAGCTCTCAACAATTATATCGAATCAACAGGCATGTGAAACCTAGCTAACTTAGCAGGTTGCTCAAACAACAAAATCACCAGCTAACTTACTTTAAAATTGCAAGAACTATAGACTAATACAATAACAGGCTTAAATAAACCCAAAACATAAGTCCACTTACAGTTCTCACAGACACACGTTTTATCAAATGGCTATCCTCCAGACATGACGGATCACGTTATCTCATTTCGGCTGTGTGGTGCGTGTGCACACTCGCAGCGTGAATTGCGTCCGCGCTATTCTCTGAGATGTTTTATTAACTGGCTTGTTGTTCTCCAGACAGTGAAGGTCTGGACCACGTCTTTCTCATTTCGGCCATGTGGCGCACGTCCCCGCTCGCGGTGTGATGCGCGTACGTGCTATTCTCCGAGATGCACTTGACGGCCTTTTGTGCAGCAATTTTTATTTTATTTTTTTTAGGTGGTAGGGTTTCCAAGCTCAGGTGGGTCGCCTTAACTGAAATGTGCTGAGTGAAACCCTGCACATCATTCATCATTAATCCAAGCAATAAAAACGCAGACAGAAACTAACATTTTACACTCATTTTAGCAAGTATGTAGCAATAATAGGGCTGCACGATTAATCGTTTTTTAAACCGAAATCGCGATGTGAATGGATGCGATTTTTGAATCGCAAGAGATGCGATTATTTCGATTCAAAACTATCAAATATAACAATCATCTAGTACGCAGTTTTTGACAGTTCGCTTCATGCGCATTTTACATTTGATGCAGTTTAAACCAATAGAGTGCATTAACACTGAGGTGCTGACTACACGTCAGATAACGTCATTTGGAAAACATGAGCGAGCAGCAGTTCAACTCCTCAACAAAGTGTACGGCCATATGATTTCCGCGATGCGGAAAACACGGACAGAATCGCGAAATGCATACAAATGGAATTAACTGCACAACGCGGAATGTCATGAAGTTGTCAGATTTTGGATTCAGTCATTTTTAAAACCCATTATAACTCATTAACCGGCAAATGAAAGGACAGAAATGCGCGAGAACATTTCCCTTTTGTGTAATGTTGGACTTAAAGAAAGGTTTATATACGTCCGTTTCTCGTCATGCATCGCAAACAATGACAGGCGCCTCATCAGACTATAAGCAGCTTTCATTAAAGCCCGGAACACAGCAGACGAAAGAGGTACATTATACTTTCTTGCACGCGCACATCTGCACCGCTTTGAATATTTACAGGCACTAGGGTTCATGAAGCGCGCACACAGAGAGCAGTCAGCACACGCGTGATCACTAAACTTAAGTTTTCTTTCTCGTCTAAGTGGACATAAACAGCTGGATGTTTATCAGTATATTGAAGCAGAGCAGTTTTAAAGCTGTCTTGTGTCTTAAAGTGACAGTAACCTGGTGCTTTCTGTGTCAGAAATGTTTATTACACACCAAAAATTAAAATCACTCCTTACTCTTAACTGAACAAGCTTCTGCAGCTCCACATTTAAAATCATACAGTGAGGACTGTGCAGTGTTTTATTTGTATTTTTTGCTTATGTTAAATCATAGATTCTAATAACTAATATATTTACATTTATTACAGATGCCTGAAAAGTAAAACAAGATGAGTATAGTCTTATGATTAAAAGAAAAAACTAAACATTTGCTTGTCAGAAGCATTGTTTTAGTGACAGCCAAAATACATTGGCCTATATGTTATTTTAAATAAAACTTTCAATACATTTTTGTTAAAGTGTATTTTAATGTTCTTAGATAAAAAAAAATTGTGTCTGCAAAAGAGCAAAGTCCTGCAGAGAACTTGGTACAATGTTTAAGAGGTTTTAAATAAACAGTAGCACAGCATCTTTCTTTGGTGCTATTAAAACCACCACAACAAACCTGGATGTAGCTCTTTTATTATATACTAATGAGTCGCACTTTAAATCGCGAATCGCAATTTTGATAAGAAAAATCGCAATTAGATTTTTTCTCTGAATCGTGCAGCCCTAAGCAATAATCATACTTGCAGGTTGTGGTTAGGAGACGCATGTTGTTTCAAAGAAAGTGGATACTGAACCATCTTTCATTGCCAAACGTTTAGTAAATCCCTCCTTGAAAAATTAATTTTAACCACTGATTCTTCACAGCCAAACGTTTAGTAAATCCCTCCTTGAAAAATTAATTTTAACCACAGATTCTTCATCCTTTGGTAGTAAAAAAACAACACAAACTGAAAACAAGCAGAGATCATTCACCAGCATAGAACTGCGTGTTCACACACTCCTTTGTAGTCTTATCATAAACAAAAATGCACGCGAGTGGTTTCTGGAGAGAGAAATATTAAATAATATGCAAACTTCAGATGCTGCGTTGAAGAGAGGGCAGGACTTTAAACAGGTCACGTGTCTTTCCAGGACCTTGCAGATGCTGGCAAATCATGGCAGTGTGAATGAACAAAAAAACGAACGATCCCGGAAAATTCCAGGATGCGTTTTCCGTGTATTTTCCGGAATGTCTGTGTGAAAAGGGCTCAAGTTTACCTTGAATGAATACCATACATTATGCCTTAAATGCATTCTTTTGCAAAAAAAACTATGTATCCCTAACTGCATTACAGGTCATTTTCGATTTTGGATCTGTGTGGCTCTTTAATAATAATATTATGAAAAAATGGGAGAAAATGCAGCGCGTGGTCGTGACTTTTAAAACAAGAGCCTAACTGTCTGAAGTCAGATCACTAGGTATTAATCCTGTTTATATGCATTAATGCGCTCGCATTAATGGCATCAGTTTTAAGAAGGTTGCGGTCATGACGGTGTTGCTCCTGTTCTTTTTTGTCCACCCATCAAATGACTTGTTATAATGAGTAAAAAAACAAATAAAAAAATGAGTAAACTACTTCCCCGCCCCCCGATACTATCGTGTATCGCCGATTTCACAGGCTGACGATAGGACGATCTCAAAATAGGGCATATCGCCCAACACTACAAGAGCCACTTGTTTTCGCCATAGAAACCGGAGGCACGCTGAAACTGCACACAAGCTTTACTCAAGACTCTGGTTTTACACACAATATTAATCAGACTTCGGACGTAATTAAAGTAATCTAAGTAATTAAACTAGGCCATGGGCGGCCCGCCCAAGTACAATAAATGTGTGGGAAACACTGTACTATATATACAATAGGTTTGTCCAGTGCTATCTTGATCTCTCATCTATGCAATTTCTAACATCCCCACACCTTCTTGTGGTTCAATCTGTGTTTGACTTCAAATTCACGCGGGGCTGCGTATATAATCGGTAGATTACTGAGTGCATGGTGACAAAGAATAGATGCATTGTGCAAATGAGTGGTAAAAACACGGTTTCAATTATTTCTCTCTCTCTGCACTAAATGCCTGTGCCGTGTTTGAATAGTTGCATATTAAGGGGTGGTATTATTGTAATAAGATTCACTTCTGACATTACAAGTGGAGACAAATTTCAATTACCTTTTTTTCACATCCTGCAGAGAATGGTTTACCAACACTAAGTTACCGGGTTGTTCTTTTATATATTTTCTAGTTTGATAGAAGCACTGGGGACCCAATTATATCACTTAAACATGGATAAAGTCAGATTTTCATGATATGTCTCGTTAGAATCTTTGATATAAATAAATGGCACTCATAAAATGAGTGGAGGCTTGGACCTGAAACGGCATTCCCTACGTCATGAGTTAACTAGCAGATTTTTTTCTTTGTCTGAGATAGGTTTAAATCCATCAGACTGGTGCCATAAAAAGTAGGGATGCTCCGATCAGGATTTTTGCAGCCGATACCGATCACCGATTTGTAATCTTCGTGATCGGCCGATACGGATTCCGATACCGATTTTTTTTTTTTTAAAGCTGATATGCCAGCTCTTTGATGACTAACTGTTACAATCTTTCTAAATAAAATAATAAAACGGATGTTGCCTTTGTTATATTACTTGCAGTAATTAGGTATATTATTGTTTTAATAGAGACTCAAATAAATAAGCACAACAAATATTTATTATGCAAAGAGAAATTTAATATGGCTTTAAAAAGGCTTATGTCTCCTAAAAGTACTAAAAATAAAACACTTCACAGACTTTACTGTATTAATTAAATATACGCGCATTCGTATGAAGTATAAAAAATCTTTAGTCAAGAGCAGAGAGTGATTTTATTGAGAGATGAATTAGGTTACTGCAGCTTTAAGACGTGAGAGAGAGATCGCTCTTTTCACATGCACTGATGACAGGCTGCTGTGTGTGGGCGGCGGCTGAACGCAGACAAGCAGCTGTGAGGAAAATAAAAGTTTAAACGCTCAAAACTTTAAGACGCATGCAAATAAGAAACTTTTGGCATGAGGATGCAATTGTCCGTGATAGATATGTGTTGTATACGCTGTTTGATGGGGATGTGAAGACGCCTCGCGCTGTTTACCGGAGCGCGTCCTCATACGCATATCTCTGTAAAGGCAAAGAGAGACATACAAATCTGCACGCTGCACATGAGCAACAGGTTGTAAAAATGCTCGCGCTACGTAAAAAATGTCTTTAATTGCAACCGCATTCAGGATCCTTTTGATGACAAAAGTAAACAGAAAGATCGGTTTATGAGATCGGCAGATTTAGCGAGCACCGATCGAGTCATTTAATGCCATTGTCGGCCGATACCGATCGGCGGCCGATCGATCGGGGCATCCCTAATAAAAAGTAAGCAATTGTAAATGAAACCCACCAGAACCAGCCCTGCTATATACTGCATTAAATCAAATGCATACCTGCTTCATTATACTTCATTTATGTTAATGCTAGATTGATTGGAGTGGGCATCACATTGTGCTCCATCATCTCTGTATCCTTGGCAACACCAACAAAGGTGAATAGTCAACTGCTTAGACATGCAATTTATTGCTGAAGACAGCAGGAAGGTCAAGTAGCAAATAAGGAAAATTTGCAGTGTAAATAACAATGACGAATGTACACTCTCTTTGCATTAAAGAGCTTTTTCTTTATAAGGATTTAAGTAGTGCTTAAAATAGTTTGTCGCTTTTAATTTAATGACCAGCTTCTGTTTGTTTGCCTCACGCACAGCTCTTGTGTCTCCTATGCTCTTGTCAGGCCTCACAGGCTTACTTAAAAAACACATAGGAGTGGTTTCCCAGACAGGGTGCAAGTCTAGTCTAGTGTTAATTTTGTCACCTATTTTTAATTTAGTCTTAGTCTTGTGCATATCATTTTTTGTTAGTCAAGTTTTAGTCGACTAAAAGTCTCGTCATTTTAGTCTAGTTTTAGTCAACTAAAAGTCTTGTTATTTTAGTCTACCGTAAAACTTCAAATAATAGCCGAGTCCCAAATAGACGCCTGTCTTTTTTAGACGCCTGGTGTGACGACAGGTTTGGGTAAATAAACACCTGTCTCAAATAAAGGCCTGGTCTGTTTTTTAGTTTCGGGCTGTATTTAATCTTCTAAAACCCGTCAGATCGTCTGTTTAAGCCAGTTCTATGGTGCAGATTGCACACGCTAAAGTTTTGCTTACCGGTAGATGTCACGTGACAGACGCAGTTATTCCGTTACTCATCACTATGAAAACACAACAAGGTTCGTCGTCAGGTTTGAAGTGATGATGACAGTAGCGAAGTGGCAATCGGGAGAGTCGGGACTTTTCCGCCACACTTTGTATTTCTCACGCGGAAACACTATTTATCATATTTAATATGCTGCAGCGCCCAAAATGTATCTGACCGCACTGCTCTCTCTATCAAGCCGTCTCCCCTGGAGTTCTAGTCCAGCGAGCCCATCCAAAAAAAAAAAAAAAGAGGCTACACAATAGCCAATCAGAAAATAGCACTGTTGTATCTGGGTAAGATTTCACGCAACAACCAATAAAAAAGCATATCCTCATTTGCTTTATTTATGCTGCCAATAATTTAAGACTGTTATACTTACACAAACTAATTTGTTAAACACATTCAAATTATAAATAAAACGTAATATGTGGTAACCTCCTGCTGTCATGCTGGAACAATTAAATTAAAAGCCTGTCTCTTATAGACGCCTGTCTCTTTTAGACGCCTGGTGTGACAATAGGTTTGGGAAAATAAAAGCCCGGGCTATTTGAAGTTTTACGGTAATTTTAGTCAAAAGAAGACTTAATATATCTTAGTCAAGTTTTAGTTAAAACATTTTTGTCTTTTTAAAAAGAAATTATTTCTGAGATTATTTCTGATAACCATTTTAGTCAAATAGGGTTACACACATCTCAAATATTGGTTACACTTGTTGAATGATTTTTGTTGAATGCAACTTTGTTAATGGCGGTGACGTATCTCTATTGCGTGTAAATTGCTTCACCATTCATTCAGTGATGGGTGATAGGAAAGCACCCAGACAGCGATCAGTTACTAATAATAAGCTTTTGTCCTCACAATATACTGTACATTCAGAATACTTGAATAATATAAGGTATAGATTATCAACAATGTTGGTAAATAGCGAATGTGGATCAGAAAGACAAGCCGTCTAAGTTACTGAAGACAACAGGTACACGAGAATACGACACAAAAACATCAACACAATGCTGAAAAAATGCTAAACTTTTTAGCTGTTTGTGAAATATTAATCATAATGTGTGTGGGCTCATTTTACACACGAGACTCTTACTGACCTGATCGCGTATGCCTTTTCCATAGTAGAATCGCGCTGCGTGTGCGTGCAATTGTTGAAAAACCATATGAAAATTACAAAAATCTGATGGAAACATATCAATATTTCTCATATGTAATACGTTTGTAGACTAACGTTAACTGCTAATGGATGTTACATTGTGAACACTTAGCATGGAGATTTCAGCAGCGCGAGCTTGTCTGGAGTTATGACAGACGCGCGCAGTTTCATAATAAGAGCACGCAGTCTTTTTATGAATGAATTCACATTTAAATATGACCTCATTGCATAAAATGTAGTAGAGACGATTGAAGACGAAAATGAAGAGAGATTTTATCTTAGTTTTTATTTTATCCAAAACATTTTAGTCTCGTCTTTTTTCGTCAACAAAAATGCATGTTAATTTAGTCTTAGTCAGCGTTTTTGAATATGTTTGTAGTCTCGTCATCGTTTCGTCTTAGTCATGGAAAAAAAGGTCGTTGACGAACATATTTCGTCTCGTCTCGTCTGACGAAATTAACACTAGTCTAGTCCCAGACGAAAATGTATGCTTGAGCTGTCTAAAGGGAAAACAGTTTGCACTGACATATCTTAAAATATATCAGCGCTATAGCTTTGTGCAGATTACCATCAGTACAACAATCTCAAGTTCACATTACTTTAGTTTACATACATTTATGCGCAGAACCACTTCAGCACGCTTTTTGACTGTCAATGTAGTTTATATAACTATAGTATTAGTTTGTTAAACCACATGGTTTTTGTGCTGTTCTGGTTCAACTAGGGATGCACCGATATGAAAATTTTGGCCGATACCGATCACCTATATATATAAGAATACACCGAAAACTCTAATGGGAGTAGGGCTGCCTTTGCTGAGATTAAGACCAAAGTACAGAGAGAGGTGAGAAAAATAAAGAATGACTGGTGGTGTAGACAGGCAGAAAAGTTGCAAACCATGGCTGACAACCATGATTACCATGGACTGTTTGCAGGTCTAAAGGTCATTTATGGTCCAAGGAGCAACGTAGTAGTACCCGTCAAGTCAGCAGATGGAGGAAAACTTTACACTGAACTATGTGAGATCCAGAAAAGATGGAAAGAGCATTTTTGTAATCTGCTAACTCAGCAAGGATCCTCTGAACCAGATGCCTGTAGATGGCTAATGGGACACCAGAGTCGTAATGACCTCTGTTATGAGATTACTATGGAAGAGCTCGAACAAGCCCTTAAGGCCACAGCAAGCCATAGAGCACCAGGTCTAGACGGAATCCCCTCAGAGGTGCTCAAGAAAGGAGGAAGAGTACTCAGAGAGGAGCTCCTGAAACTTTTTAATAGTTGCCTTGTTCATGAGTGTGTACCTCAGGATTTTAAGGATGCACTGATTGTTACAATCTACAAGAGAAAGGGAGGCCGAGCAGACTGTGGAAATTACAGAGGCATTCACTTACTAGCCATAACAGGCAAAGTGTTGGCAAAAATAATACTCAACAGGCTCAAAAACAAGTCCTACCAGAGAGTCAATGTGGCTTTAGGTCGGGGAGATCTACCACTGAGATGATTTTTACTCTACGGCAGTTACAGGAGAAAGCAGTGGAGCAACATCAGCCTCTCTTTGTGCTGTTTGTAGATTTTTCTAAGGCTTTCGACACGGTCGATAGAGAAACCCTTTGGAAAGTCTTACAGATCTATGGATGCCCCGAGAAGCTTGTTAACATCATCAAGCAGTTTCACACAGGGATGAAAGGAAAAGTCCTCATTGGTGGGGAACCCAGTGAGGCCTTTGAAGTTAACCATGGCGTGAAACAAGGATGCGTGCTAGCACCCACGCTTTTCACATTATACCTCACAGCAGTGTTAGATTCAATAGGCCTTGATCTGCACAAGGGGATCTTTATTCGCACCAGGACAGACGGCAAGCTCTTTAACTTAGCCAGACTTAGAGCACCTACTAAGACCAGAGAACTATGCATCCGGGAGCTGCTATATGCAGATGATTCTGCCCTCGTTGCTAACAACGCTGAAGATGTGCAACATATAGTGGACCGGTTTTCATGGGCAGCAGATTTGTTCGGATTGAACATCAACATCTCTAAGACCGAACTTCTGTATCAACCACCCCCAACTTCATCCAGCATTATGAAAGAGCCACAGCCGGTGAAGATACATGGAGAGCCCCTGAAATCTGTCAAGGCTTTTACATACCTGGGCAGTACAGTGACTTACACAAACTCCTCTGACTTGGAAGTTGAAAGGAGAATTCAGTCTGCTACCAAGGCTTTTGGATCTCTCGAGAAGCGCCTCTGGAGCTGTCACGACATCTTGTACAGCACAAAAGTGAAAGTCTACAATGCTGCTGTACTCCCCTGTCTGCTCTATGCTACTGAGTGTTTAACGCTCTACAGGAGGCATATTAAAATGCTTACACGAGTTCAGCTACGTCATTTACATGCCATTTTACACATCAAATGGCAGGATCGAATCCCAGATATAGAAGTAATCCAACGAGCTGGCTCTGTCAGTGTTGAAGCCCTTATTACATCATCACAGCTGCGATGGGCTGGACACGTGCGTCGAATGAGTGACAGCCGACTACCCAAAGCAGTTTTTTACGCAGAGCTAAAAGAGGGCAAAAGAAACCGTGGTGGTCAAAAACTGCGTTTCAAAGATGCCCTGAAAAGGCATATGAGGAACTCTGGGATATCTCCGGAAAGCTGGGAGGAACAGGCCTTGCAACGTAAGAAATGGCAATGCCCATTGAAAAAAGCAGTTGCAGCTGTTGAGAAAAGGCGTCAGAAAGAATATGAGAAAGCCCACGAGAGGCGGCACTATTCTACTTCAGTAAAAGACTTTGTCTGTAGCAAATGCCATCGGTGCTGTAGATCGAGAGCAGGCCTCTTAGCCCACATGAGAGTCTGCCTATAATAGCCTTCAGTCCAGACAGTCATCGTCGATACACGACGGACTGCCGATGATGATTATATATATATATATATATGTAGTAGGGATGCACCGAAATGAAAATTCTTGGCCGAAAACCGAAAATGAGGAAACCAAGGCCGAAAAACCGAAACCGAAACACCGAAATAAATTATTATGCCAGTTATTAGTACAAATGCATTTATGGCTATCACTGTGTACTACCTTTACTAGGGGTGTGTGACAGATCACAGAACTCACAGTTCAGATCACATTACAGTTTTTGAGGCACGGATCGGATTATTTTTCAGATCAGCAAAAAGGGGGTGGGGAAAATATAATAACAAATAAAGAAATTACAAACATTTTTAAAAATGACAAAGCTGCACATTAATAAGGGCTAACATTAGCATTAGGTACAGAAATCGAATTAAATGAGTCATAACACTGTCTTTAATGTATAAATTAAATATATTATTATTTTTAGAGCTATTTGTCTTTTTGTTAGACTTAAGTAATTGAGGTGTCTCTTTAAATAAGCAGAGACTGGTTTATGACTGTAATCTATACTTACACTTAAGACATAAACAAATGTTTTTATTAGAAAAAGAATACTTTGGAGATAATTTTGTTTATATGTGCCCTGTCAATAACAGAAAGATTTTACGTTCGCTTGTTTGCGTCTCACTAGTGTGTGCACTATTGAGGGCACTGTTAAACGCGCGCGCACACAGAGAACGAAGGCGAATCCCAAACAGCGCAGCATAAAAACGTTACGTTGTTTTTCATTGCTTTATTCTGCACATGTATGTTAATGTATATACAGTATATGAGACACATTTGCGCGACTCTCTCTAAAGTTTACACATCAAGACTTCTGATCTTTGAAGGGCGTACTCACTGTGATGATCACGTCTGGACCGGACACAACCGCATGTGCCTCTGTGCGTACTTTAGCGCCTTTTTGCGGTTAAATACATCCACGCCGCATACATGTTGCTTCAGACAAGCACGTGCAGGGTGCGGGTTCTGTTTGCGTCATCACAACATTTCGGCCGTATTGTTTCGGTGATAAAAGTCTTTCGGCCGAAAGCCGAAAATGCTCTTTTGGGCTATTTTCGGCCGAAAATTTTCGGTGGCCGAATATTCGGTGCATCCCTAATATGTATATGTTATCAGTATCGGCCAAAATGTATACATAGGCCGATAAATATTCATATTATTTTCACAATGAAAAACTCCCAGACTGTGGACATCTTGTCTTTGTGCTAGACTAGCATACTCTTCTTAAGCCCGCAACACGTGTCATCTTCGTGCTATGTCACAGAAAGCACCAATCAAAACTCCACATGGCCAGCAATGAGCAAGTGAAGTGGTTAAACAAACCAAAATAATCCATCATTTATCGGCTTTCATTTATCTGCCTAATTTTGCTATCAGACCGATAACCGATAATATTAAAAATAAGCAGTTATCGGCCGTTTCTCTGAAGGTTACAATTAAGGATGAGGGTTTACTCCATGATGCGATCGTATTCCCCTCCAAAAAACACAATGACAGGGGCGGGGTGTACGCGTCATGATGAAAATGAAAATATTTTTATTAAAAACACTCAAATAAAACTTAATTTTGAAGAAACTATGATAGACAATGAACACCTGCTAGATTATTAATGAATTAACTGTTTTTTAACAGATACCTCTAACGGGAATAGCTGCATGATGAAGTGAAACAAAGGTTTAATAAACACAAACTGAAACAGATTTCGTAGAACGTCTGGTGAAAGATGATAGATAGCACGAAGATTGTAAAAACTGATTATTTCCCACTATTAATTACATTATCTTAAAGTAGTGTAACTACTGTAGCTTGTGAATAATGCACATGAATAATGTGAGCAAGAGCGCTCAAAAATTATATTGAATCAACAGGCATGTGAAACCTAGCTAGCAGGTTGTTCAAGCAACAAAATCACCAGCTATCTTACTTTAAATTTGCAAGAACTATACTACCCTACAAAGCCAAAGCGCAGTAACTACGCATTTGAGTTAAGGGTTGTGAGATCTGTTGTGTCTTGTGACAAAGTCTCCTGGTTCAATTTTGTCCCATTTCAGAAAGACGTGCGTGCCAAAATTGCAGTAACATGTTTGACTGGCTGGTGTAAAAAAACTTTAAGGGCTTTTTTCTCGGTTTCAATGTTTGCGTAGTTACTGCACTTAGCCTTTGTAGGGCAGTATAGACTAATACAATAACAGTCTTAAATAACTCGAAACATAAGTCCACTTACAGTTCTCACGGACACGGGACGACCTAGTTAAGGCGGTAGGGTTTCCTATCTTAGGCGGGTCGCCTTAACTGCAAAGTGCTGCAGGAAACCCTGCTATATAAACTAGCAACCCTGCACCCCATAGTACTGCTGCATAGTAAATCATAATGTACCAAATGTACCAGGTTTATACAAAACACATTTTTATGTTGTTAAATGTGTCATCATTTTGACTGCAAAAATCACCCAAAAAGTGAAATCCTGGTGGGACTGTCTAGCTTGTTAACATGGGTGCTGAAAAAATATACTCTGCTTATGAATCTGGTGTGAAACCGGCACAAAGAATTACACCACTAACAAGGCTCCAGACTGCAACCAAAATGGTTGCATGTGACGATTTTTTGGAAAATGTGCGAGTAAAATTTTGATGTCACATTTACGCATGTGGAATATAATTATTTAATTGATGTATTCTTGATCGATGCATAAAACAAGAAATTATACTGTTATTGTTTTGTCATATTTAAAAACTCATCTTTTAGACTGTTTACAGCATTATCTCTCTCTCTTTCTCTCTCTCTCTCTCTCCCTCTCTTCTTTTCTGTTGCAGGACAGGGGGCAATGAGCGATTTTGGAGCAGGTGTTCAGTCTGTGATGAGCCCCGTTGGGGCAACAGCTTTGGGTCCGGAAAAAGAAGAGGAAACCATCAGGTTTGCCTTTAAGATTAGAGCTCCCAGTGACATCAAAAATAATGTGCTAACTTGTCAATTAAGAGAATACGTTTCCCTGCTGATGACGAGTTTTTCCGGCAATCTGTATTTCTGCTATTATTCACCAGGTGGTGCTCTTACTCAACTTATAAAGCCTGAAAGTATTCCTTTAGGGCAGGGGTGGCGAACGTCGGTCCTGGAGAGCCGCAGCCCTGCAGTTTTTAGCTCCAACCCTGATTAAACCTCACCTGTCTGAATGTTTCTAGTAACTCTTTAGACCTTGATTACCTGTTCAGTAGGGCTGTGTATCGCCAACAATTTCCCGATACGATACGTATCCCGATACAAGGGCCCCGATACGATGCACATCACGATAAAATACTATTTTGAATTACATTTTTGTTCAGATTTTAGTAACATTATTATTATTATTATTATTATCTGTTTATTGTACATCGAATGAGCAGTGTTTAAACAGTTGTGTTTTTGCCATTCATTTATTAGCTTTTGGGGTAACTCATAGAAATACAAAAAATCCCAGAGTTAGTACTTAACTTATGTTTTTTTTAAGTGTACGCGTACAAGTACGCGGCTCGCTATGCAGACACGTGCGCCAGCTAGACAGACACGCAAAGTGAAAGTATACGTAGCCTACTCTGCGGGATATATACATGCGTCCTTTCCATATGGATCACGGATCAACAGCGATTCGTCACGTTACTTTTAAAAGTGCATCCAAATCGATACGGAAGGTGCTGTATCGATGCGCGCATCGTCAGGCGTCCATGCCGATGTATCGTCGTATCGATATTTTGAACACAGCACTACTGTTCAGGTGTGTTTGATTAGAGCTGGAGCTAAACTATGCAGGACTGCGGCTCTCCAGGACCGACGTTTGCCACCCCTGCTTCAGGGCTAACAGTTCAAACTCATATATTTTGTGTTTATATATCTAAAGAAGAACATTTTCTGGAAGGCATTCAACTTTTGTAAAAATCATAAAAAATGCTGGCGCTAGCTGGCAACTTTTTTAAAAACGTTGGCAGGGAAAGAGTTAAAGAGTTCAAAATAGTTCACCTAACAATTGTAAAAAAATACATTTCCAAGTCTGTATGATTTTTGTCTGTGGAACCAAAAAAAAAATCAAAACACGTTGACTGCTCTTTTTATAAACTGAGGCTGTCAGTTGCAATTCTTCTTTCTGACATCTTCTTTTGTTCCATTGAGGAAACTAAGGCATATGCTTCTGGAACAACATGTTGTTGAGTGACTGACAGATTTAAAATTTTTGGGTGAATTCTAAACTTTAAAACAGATGTTTGTACATCATGGTTTGCACAAGGTCCTTAAAGTGCTTGAATTTAAATGTAAGGTCTGGAATACCTGGACAATTGGCTTGAATATGCATGAATATATTTGCCCAATAAATGTGTACAAACTGGAGCACAAATTTAATGTAAATAAATGTATATTTTCACTTTTTACACCTTTTAATTGCATTTCTAGCGAGAAATTAGTATTGTATTTTTCAAATATGTGATTAGTTATCACAAAGGCACTCTCTGTTTATAATTCAAACACATTGCCTTTGAAGTGTGTCCAAAAGCGTTTCTCTGAGCTGCATTCATGCCTCCAAAGTAATTGCCTCATAAGGAAGTGAGGCAACAAGTCAGCTCCCCACGTTTTTTGACGCAGCCAATTTGTCCAAATCTGGAAGGTGCTGTTTGACCAGTAGGGCTGGGCTGGTTTGTAGTTTTTTTTTACCGCGGTCGGTAATCAACAAATTTGCGTGGTTTTGCGGTTTATTTGCAAGACAACGAGTTAAATAACATGCATGATTTATTTATCTTCAATACAAAACACGTGCAATTACTTAAGGAACATGTAAAGCGACAGTGGCCTAGTGGTTCATGTAGGTTGTCTACAAACCGGAAGGTTGGTGGTTCAATCCCCGGCTCCACCGGACCAAGTGTCGAGGTGTCCTTGAGCAAGACACCTAACCCCAGCCGCTCCCGACGAGCTGGCTGGCGCCTTGCATGGCTGACACCGCCGTCGGTGTATGAATGTGTGGTTGAATGTGAGGCAAATTGTAAAGCGCTTTGGATGGCCATAGGTCTGTTAAAAGCGCTATATAAATGCAGTCCATTTACCATTTACCATTTAAAGTGAATATTATTTCCTTCCACAATTCTTTAATTTCAACATTCAACTACTTGAACAATTAATATTATCAGTTAAAAAAACGTTAACGCATTGTGCGTGTCCAGACGTGCCAACAGCCATTTCGCCACTTTTCTATCCTTAATTTGTGAATAGCCTGTAAATGACGCAAATTATTGCTGCCCTGACGGTCTGGTAAAATAACTATTTGTATGAGAAATCACTTGTAGTGCATATGGGTTCGTGCTTGAGTATAGCTGGGAAGCTGCATGGAGACGCGCGTTTGTGTGCAAGATGGCGCGGTCCGTCTGTCTCGCGTGCACCCGGGCAGTCCGTGTCTGTCTCGCGCGCACCCGGGCAGTTCGCGTCTGTCTTGCGCGCACCCGGGCAGTCCGCCTCTGTCTCACGTGCTCGGACAGACCGCTTCTTTCCTCGACCCTTACCATAAACATCTGTCTTTTTCCACAAACAGAGAAAGAAGACGCAAAAGCAAAACTTTTTGAAATGTGTCCTGCTTTAGAAATGGCCACTGTTGTAGGCTAGATGAAAAAGAGACAATCTAACCTCTTTGGATATTAATCCTCGGACTGATCGCGTGCTCTTTATGTTGCGTGAAAATTTGATAATGTATGAAACCTGATCCTGTTGTTGATCTGTTGCGACTGTTTGCACGTTCAAATTAGATAAAATGTTTGTATTACTTTAAACGAGTGACAGACAACGTCACCTGTATTTCTACTCAATGACAATTTAATATTAAAATCATATCATTTAATATTCAGTTAACAAGTTGCGGTTGTTAACAAGCTGCGTGTATAACATCCCCACACATATACACACAAGTGCAGGCCAATGTTTTAAGTTTTTTTTTTTTTTGCGGTTATGACGGTGAGGAGCTTAGAGCCGGTCACGTGACCGCGGCATGGCGGTAATCCGGTTACCGCCCCAGGCCTATTGACCAGAAGTCGTGTTAACCGAAATTTTTCCATTTAATAACTGATTTTTTTTTTCGTCCGAAAATGGCATTATTTTCAGCGGCTGAATTTCAGTTCTCTAAACCAGTGGTTCTCAAACTTTTTCAGCGTGCGGCCCCCCTTGTATATGGTGCATTCCTTCGCGGCCCCCCAAATTTTTTTTATAACAAATTTGTTCTAAAACGTAACATTTTAATAAGACAAAATATATTAAAGTATACAAAGTAGTGATGTTGGTTAGTAGTCTTATTTTTTTTAGGTTTAATTACACAGAATTCAAGATAAATTAATGTATTTTATGAAATGTCATAAAACTGGGGCCCCCCTGGCACCATCTCGCGGCCCCCAGTTTGAGAACCACTGCTCTAAACAATACAATTTGCAATACTACTATAAATTCTATTATATCATAATTATTAATCATGATTTTCAAGTTTTTCTGTGTTTTTTTTATTTTATCTTAAAATGAAACATGGATAAAAGCACTATAGAAATAAATGTGACTTGACATGGAGTTGGGGATCGGATCACAATGTTAATCTTACAGTGCTTGTTTATTGGAGGGTTTCTAAACCAGTTTACTTTGTAGAACTGCTTTAAAACAACATGTTTTGCATGGAGATATATAAATACATTAAAGGGCTCGTTATAGTTGTGCGTAGGTCCTACGACGTAGCCGCGATGACGTAGGTTCCACGTCGGTTTTAATTTATACTTTTGCAAACACGCGCGCAGACCGCTGGTAGGCAGTATCCACGCGTGTAACCACAGTAGCAGCGCGACCGTCAAAGAAGAAGAAGCTTGTCAATAGGGTTGGGTATCGTTTGAATTTGAACGATTCCAATTCCTTGTTTCGATTCCGGTTCCTATCGATTCTCGATTCCGATTCTTTTAAGAGGCAGGGTCAAAAATGTTTAGGATATTTTAAATAAGCTAGCTAACCAATGGTCTTTCTGAAGGAAATAGTCTGACCTTCTCCATCAATTTTAATTTGATAAACTTTTGACTTTTTATGAACTTTACTATTAATTTCTCACATGGCTGTTTTCAACAATATAAATATCAAATCTATGAACTTGAATATAAATATTATAAATTATGAATATATTTTTACAGGGGTACACTTTCCTCAAGAGAGCTTTATTTTTAAAAACCTCATGAAAACACATGAGTGTATGATGCTGCTGCAGGTACTTGAACATGTTACCGTGCTCCCACTGATGGGCTAACTAACATTCGCACTCTTAGCTCATAAATTGTCTATGAAAAAATACATGGGCTAATTTGTTAGCTCAATGTTGGTGCAAGACATTCTTTTCAGGGCTCGCAAAATCGCTAGCCCGAAGTCCCGGGGTTATTGCGAATTCCTGTTGGGTTACCAAAATGCATCTTCGCTCTGCCCGTCGGGCTATCATAGGAAAAATATTTTAATGTTTTTGCATTCTCTCAGATTTTGTTAGGTAGTATGTACGGCGTTGTCTTGTCAGTCATTACTATCCTCACGTAACAAGAAGTGAAACTGAAAGCATAATTAAACCCATTATTCCTTTCGTGTTCACGTCTAAGATGCGCGCTCCTCTGCATCCTGGGTCCGCTCTTCACAAGTACGCGCTTGTTCTTGTGCTCAGCAAAAAGCGCGAACTCAAGTAATTTAAAAATAATAAGTCCTTTTGTTTTCAGAGACTAACATTGTTTTAGCGTTTCTTTTTTCTACCAGGGATTTCGACATTTAGCGAGCCCTCATTGTATATATTGTTTTACTTACTTGATACGGACTGCAGTGCAGTCACTGCGGTGCCAAGCTGGGGGTCATAGACAGAGGAAGAGGCAGCGGAGGACGGTCGGCGCAGTGCGTTAAAGACGGGGCACACATTTATTTCTACTCAATGAACGAGGTGCTTTATTACGTTCGGCGTGCACCCTCCTATGCACGAAACAGACGCTTCTTCATTGGTGTTCAGCGGTTTCTTTATCCGGTCGGCGGACTGTGAATCGTAACTAGGAATCAAATTTTTCACTTTTTAACGATTCCGGGAAAATCGCAAAGCTAGTCCCGGTTCCAATCGATTCTCGATTCCCAAGCCTACTTGTCAAGTTAACCCACAAACCAAGAAGAAACAGCAACTTGTTGTGTATGATTTGAGAAGACCAGCAATGATGGAAGGAAATAAACAGCGACTTTTGTTGCAGTTTGAGTTAAATCACTCCTCAACTTGGCCATTCTTTGTTTTCACCGTCACAAATGGAAATTCGTATGGCTATGACGTGTTTTTTTACCTGACGGGAGGGGTTCTGGTGGACCAATCACAGCGCTTGTGGTCCGCGTAGAACTGACGCGCTGTTAAAATTTTTGCGAGGTGCACGTCAGACTACGCAGAGCTACACACAGGCTACAGAAAGCCTACGTTGTAGCTACGGCTTAGAACTTACCCACGACTATAAATCGGACTTAAATTGGGTGAAAACAGAGGTAGTTTTTTTTTTTAAAATAAATTTTAGTTCCTGATTCATTTCATGTTCCTATGGATTGGTATTAATGTGCTTGTCAATGTTAGGTAAAAGAACTCACCAAATGTCTAGCCATCTGTTGGTACTGGAAAATCCTGGATTTGTTGCCTCTATGAACCCTGATACATGGACAAACCTTTCGTTTAACAGTTAATAGACAGTTGTTTTTTAATATATCGATTTAATTTTGTGTGGTTACAGTTTTGTTGGTAGAGGATTTGTTGGTCTTGGTAGAACTGCATTGCCTCACATGGGTGTAGGTCGTGGCCCGACTTCCCCACTCGGCCTTGTGTCCCCTATTACTGCCCCTTCATACATGTCGACTGTGCCCTCTGTCTCTGAAGATGCCCCAGCTCCTCCAGGAACACCTCTCAAAGCAGAAGTTAAACCTGAAACAGTTGGGTATGAGTTCTGATTTACTCATTGTTATTTTGGTGGTGTAAAACAGGCACAATGTGCAAGATTTTTGCAGTAAAATATCCAAAAACTACTAGTGTGGTTTACAGTGTTTTTTATTTAGTTCACTTGTGTACTTGCATATATTCAAATTTAAGCGAAATTTTAACTAGTGAACGTGAGGATAAGACTACAAGTTTAGTTGCGAAAATGGCTTAAAGTGTTGACAAAATGTACTTTCAGGTAAAAACTTGTTTTTTAACACATTTTTAAAAGTCAAGTGACTTTAATCTCGCGCATGCGCTTCACAACAGACGCAGAAGAGAATACAATGCTGAATAAACTCGTAATTTTTGTTATTTTTGGACCAAAATGTATTTTCGATGCTTCAACACATTCTAACTGACCCACTGATGTCACATGGACTACTTTGATGATGTTTTTATTACCTTTCTGGACATGGACAGTATACCGTACATAGATTTTCAATGAAGGGTTAACAAGCTCTCAGACTAAATATAAAACATCTTAAACTGT
This sequence comes from Misgurnus mizolepis, assembly GCA_025389145.1. Classification (NCBI taxonomy): domain Eukaryota; kingdom Metazoa; phylum Chordata; class Actinopteri; order Cypriniformes; family Cobitidae; genus Misgurnus; species Misgurnus mizolepis. The sequence continues at coordinate 48,010,711 of JAIFKI010000004.1, read as the reverse complement.
GTTCCGAAGATGAACGGAGGTCTTACAAGTTTGGAACAACATCAGGGTGAGTCATTAATGACATCATTTTCATTTTTTGGGTGAACTATCCCTTTAAATCCAAATTAAGAGTTTTATGGCTTTGGGTTCACATGTTCAAGCTTTGAGGCCACCTATAAGACCTGTTATACAGTGCATGGGTAGGCAGAAAATGAGATAGCAGGTGTAATAACAAATTTTTTGAGTGTTTGCACTGGTGCTGTGTTGCAGGAGCGTCTAAGATAGTCTTTTTTGGCCCTTTACAAAAAGTTTGACCAAACACTAATAAGTGAAAAAAGCTTTCTCCCAAGTGAGAAGTGTTGCATCATTCAAAATCTGACAAATGTTGACGTTACTTTTTTCCACACAATGAAACTGAAAGGGGACTTGGGCTGTCAGTCCTAACATCTCCCGTTGGGTTTCAGAGAAAAATATAGTTTCAGAGCAACATGACCATGATTAAAAGATGACAAAAGATACATGAATCGTATGCATATAAAAGTTGATTTGTATCTTCGACAGGGAGCCACTGAAGAAAGCCGGCACTAAAGGCAATCCTATAACCAATGGATCAAACTACATTCCCATCTGCTGCAAAAACGAGGCCGTGTTTCAGTACCATGTGACTTTTACGTAGGTGTTCATGTTTAGAAATAATAAAACTTTGCATAAGCTCGTTTCAGAATTGGTTGTTACTTTAGGAATGTTTCTCTTATGAATTATTAAACCGATCTATTTTTATTCTAAAATGCAGATCTTCAGTAATGGCACACGGGCGTCTGTCATAACCATTATTGATTAAATAATTATCATGAACATCTGATAATGATCGTCTCTGTAATTTCAGCCCAAACATCGAGTCTCTTTCTATGCGCTTTGGTATGATGAAGGATCATCGATCCACCACAGGAGAGGTGGTGGCTTTTGATGGATCCATCCTCTACCTTCCCAAACGTCTGGATGAGGTTTGTATGCAAGGTTGAGTGGAAAAGTAAACACACAATGTGTCATCATAAACAAGCGTACGACGATGACAACATTTTGTTCTGTATGAAATATTCTGCATAGATGTGCTATTTTCTGTTTTACAACTGATTATGCCCTTTTAACTTTCAGTAAAGATTAGCTGACTGTGCATTATGCCACTTAGCTGCTTGGCAAAGAAATATATTGAAATTAAGTATTGATTTGATTGAAATTATTTTAAAGACCGAGCAGGCAGCGCATAGTGATACAAGACACATAAAAGTAGCACAGCATGTATGAGATTGCAGTAATACGGTAATAAAGTAAACTTGTTTTTTGCATTTTTTACTTATGTTTGTAACAGGTTGTACATCTTAAAGCTGAGAGAAAAACGGACAACCAGGAGATCGACATCAAGATTCAATTGACAAAGATTTTGCCTCCCAGCTCTGATCTGTGTATCCCCTTCTATAACGTCGTCCTGAGGAGGTATGTATTGTCAATGTTTAAACCATGCTTTATTCTGATCGGCTAAGGTAAGGGTGTGCATTATTTTTTAGTAAACGCACAGCTATAAAGTAGTTCCAGGTCTGTCAACCGCGTATCACATCTATCTCACTACAGCAAGTTTATCTGAAATGACAGATTTATTTATTTTAAACAAATATAGCATACATTTATGTGTGGTAGTGGAAGAAATAAATTGAAAATAATTAATAAAATAATTTTAATAGAGAAGAAAACGAATGCAGTAAACAAACCCTGATTGCCTGCTTGTTCAGTTTTGTTTTTGCTTGATTCCTGATAATATAAAACTAGAATAAATTAATACATAAATACTGAAGAAATAAAATAAAATATAAAAATTGATGAGCAAACTTCTTCACATTGTTCTCATTACTGCAAACATAAGTTCATATCTTGCGCTCTCTCTCTGTAAAATGACATTTTGGAATTAGCAACGGAGCTATAGATATGCAGTAAATTATATTTAGGTATGCAATAAATTAGTCTTACTCACAATTGCATTTAAGGACAAAAACTTGATGACTTTTTCTCGGGTGTGGGTTATTTTCAAATAGTTTAACAACCTGTATATTATTCCTTAAATAATTTTAGACGCACAAATGGGGGACAGTTTAAAGGTTACAGTTTAAAGCGCTCTGAAAAATGGGAAATACATTTTTTTTCTGTACTAATGCTCTACACCACACCATTTCTTGGTTGAAAAAGCTACACAATAGGTAGTTAAGTTATTTATTTGCATATAAATGCTTATTCAGTATTCAACAGCTCGGGCTGCCCTGAGGAAGGACATCGTGAACTATGCCTTCATGTAGAGGTTAGCCAATTATAAGTCATTTACATACAGTTAGGAAATCTTACAGGTAAAGCAGCCATTTTTATTCTACACACATCCTGTTTAATTGGATGACCATTTAAAATGACATTGACATTGTAGAGTCAGAAACTTCGACTAACATTATAATTAGACTTGTTATGAGGTGTAGAGCAGGGGTCGGCAACTGGCGGCCCGCGGGCCAATAGTGGCCCGCCAGCAGTATTTTCTGGCCCGTCTGATTATTTTGAAGTCCGTTTTTTTATAATTTTTTTTTTTTTATCAAATACTACTTTTATTTTACAATAACAGTTTACAAAAATGGCCCCGTGTATCATTCCTTCATTCATTTTTTTTAAAATCAAAACCAAAAAGAAAATAAAGAAAAACGACTTGTTTTCTATTATTTATTTCCTGAACTAAAGTCAAATCAATTTCCGAATGTGCGCTCAGATCAAAAATAAAAAAATGAATGAAAACGGGTTCGGACAAATTTTAATTGAACACCTTAGCAGACATATACCAATGAAATAATTTTAAACAGATCAGGTACTAACAGATTACATTTAAATAAGGGTTTTAATAGCAACCATGCTTTCCATTAGGTCTCATTCGCTTACAGTCCGACTTTTGAACTTTTTTCATTATTATTTTTCGCGTATAACACACTGATAAATAATATGTATTAGATGAAAAATATTTGCACTAAATGCTGCACAAAACTCTTCCTCTAGCCCAGAGGTCTAGCCCAAAAATGCGTATAATAGCTACGTAATAGTTTAATCTTAACGGGCCGCTGTTTCTCGTTCTCTTTCTCTACCAGCGCATCCGCGATCATAACTATAATAATGGCAGAGGTATGAATTCATGAATCATTTGCAAATTTACCTCGCAAATCAAGCCATTATTAATTTTCCTAACGCACAGTTCTTTGATCTTTGCCTCCGTTTAAAACGTTATTGGCAAAGGAGCAATTTGTTTTGGACAGCAACTCTGCAACCAACAATGGTTTCGGTTTATGCTGGTTAGAAATTTGAGTGAGAGGCTTTGTCCTATTTAATTTATTATTTATATTTCATTATTTTTTCTCTGCTGACAGTACAATGTTAAAATAATATTTATATTGGCACGAACACAATTTTGGTATAGCATTTATAATTGTTATAGGCTACTTCATCTCTCTCTTTTCGTTAGAGACATTTGAATGTGAGATTCTGGAAACGAGATCTAACGTTAAGTTTTGCGGAACCGTCAGGTCGGGAAATAAAGCAAGTGAACACAGAGTGTATTTTAAGCGGTTTACTGAATAGAATCTTGTGGGAGCTGGACAAAAAAAACAGTCCAGCGCAGACCTCCATTAACCTTAGGTCCCGTATAAATATTAATAAAAAAGGAATAAAGTTCAAAAGTCGGACTTTAAGGGTCTTTCATGAGAGCATAAATGCCTGTATGTTACCACTATAGTAGACTTGTTTTTTTTAAAAATGTTTTTATTGATATATTATGCCTGTAAAGGTGTTAAATAAAAAATTTGTCAAATCCAGTAATTCATTTTTTGATCTGAGCACACAATCAGAAAACCCGTGGTGGTTAATTTTTTCATTTTTTTTTTAAATTTGAAAAACGAATGATACACGGATCCATAACCATGTTTTTAGCTATTTTTAATGCTGTCTTTCGTCTTTTAAATAGGAAATAAAGACAATGTTTCTTGACAAAAGATCAGATAGCCTATACTAGGCTAATTCAGAATAAGACACGTAAGTATGGGAACAGCAGCTGGCCCGCCATCTACTGGCTAAAAAAAATATTGGCCCGCGGCCAAAGTTACTTGCCGACCCCTGGTGTAGAGGATTGCCCCTTTAACACACTTCGGTCATGTTTAAACTGAAATATTACCGTGCTTGTTGCATACTAAGCAGTATGTACTGTTTATAAGTCCCCATTAAATCAAAACTGACAATTGTTGTTTTTTAATGAAATATTGCATTGTTAAAGGTATTTTTTCCCCCTGGGTGAATCATGAAGACTATTGATTGGTCATCCCAGTTGTCAATCATTCTGATGATATGTTTACGTAAGGACGTCGACTAGGTTCGCTTTCTGCGCATGCGCACTTTCAGGTGTATATGTGTGGTGGGCTACGGTTTCAGCCATTCATTGAAGCTCGCATTCTCAGCGTATTTTTTCAAAATGTCTGAGGGTCGCAAGAGAAAAAGTGTTTACGAATTGTATGACGAGGAAAAAAGGCCTCTGAAGAAAGAAGCAAGATCAGAGTGTTTTTGGGAGAATATTTCACACAGGTTGGGCTTCCCACTGATGCCTCAGTAGCAAAGTTTCTACTCAACAGGTAAAGTTTGGCATGTTATTTGGAGAAATCTGTTTAAAACCACTGCTAGTAAAAGTTTATGTAAGCTATTATTAGCTAGCCCAATTCACAAACTAGGCACAAGTCACGAACCGCGCAGACACGGTGAACATCACGGTAAGCAAAATTTTATATATATATATATATATATAAAATATATATAATTTTTTTACATTTTTTTTTATTTGTGTGCCCTCATACACTCTAATCAAAATTGTACTTGTGGATCATTCACGGATGACATCAGCTAGACGGGTTGGGCGGGGGCATCCGTTAACCCCGCCCACTCCAACTCTCAGTCTGCTGCGAGTTCCATTTTTAAATGAAATACCTGCTTTTTTTATCCAATCTGGGTATTGATACAGATGTTCCAGATCGATTCAATTTCGACTCACAAGCTATCGTTTCGATTCTCGATTCACTTTTTGTTTTTTTACTCGATTCGACTCAATGAATATAGATTTAATACAAATACTATATTAATAAAAAAGAACTGTGAATCTTCGTTTGTGTGCTCGGCTGTGGGGTAACGTCTGAGTGATGTCTCATCAAATGGTCCCGCAGATTTGTAGTATTACTACAGCATTTCACCTCTGCATTACAAATGATGCATATAGCTTTGTTCTTGTTCACAACACTATTGTCGTGCGAAATCTAAAATGCTTCCATACCTCATACTGTGAAGGTGGCATCAAAGTCGACGAAGCATCTGAAACCGCCATTTTAAGCACTGAATGAATGAATGACAGGCTCGCCTATCGCTCCTTGGTAACATCGCGCAAGGCAAAAAAGAGGGCGACATCTATTGGAGAAGACTAGTTATTCGATTAACGTTAATCTTACGTTCAATGTTTGTGGAAAAAATATGAACAAAAAATTGTTTTGTGGCCTTTGAGAATCAATTTTTAATCGACCACGTAAAAAAAACGATTAATGGAAAATCTATTTTTTGCCCAGCCCTACAAGCCACGCACACATTTTCTCATGTGGTATTCCGTTTTACTCTGAATACACGGAAGTAAAGTGTATCACTACTTCTGGCTCAGGTGCAAAACACCATCACATTTTATGTTTAATTTAGTGAGTGTACTTTATAGAAAATAAGTTATTTGTAACAGGTAAGTTATTTAAGGATTTTTGTAGGGGTGACCTCGACTAAGGATTTACATATTCGAATCAGAATTGTCGAATCTTTCCATAGTCGACCGATAGTCACAAGCAGCACACATAAACAACTTTCTGATCAAGTGACCAAAACTGTATTTCAAGTGATGAACGAAGACAAAACTGACGATGCATTTATATATTTTTAAGGTAAAATGTAAGGCAACATTTGTTTAAGTATTCATAACATTTTAAAGCCACAATCTACAGAACATCACACAAAAAACTTTTTGATAACTAAACCTAAAAATATACCGCAAAGGTGATCCTGCCTTGGAAACCTCGGCTAATTCATTGTTTTTATTTAATTTGGAGATTTAGTCATGACCCAAAAAAAGACAAATGAGAAATGACAAATAATTTGTGATTGTTACTGCAAATGATAAAAACTAAGCTTTATTTAAGCAATATCGCTCGAGTAGGAGTGTGATATAGCTCTATATCATCACGGCTGTGATTAGGCCAGAGGCAATCACAGCTGTGATGATATAGAGCTATATCACACGACTCCGAGAGCGATATTGCTTTTATACAACAGTTTGACGGCACACGTTTGAAAAACGAAAACTAGTAAACAACAACGGAGTTATTTTAAAAGCCTCTTTGTTTGAGAACTACTTCCGCCACGGATTTGAGGGCGGCCAGAATGACAGGTAACACTTTCGGCTGCTTTGAAGCTCATAACAACTCAATGGACGGAAAAGCCGTTACTTTATATTACCGTTTCTTGGTCACAAAGTGTAGTTTTAAGATTAGTTCAGTCGAGAATGTATATGTATTATATTTAAATCTGCAGTCGATTAGTAAAGATAGCGCCTGTTTGAACGTTTGCTTAGTGAGATTCGGTACGAATGAGAACCAAAGCATGAGCGGACGTCAGTGTTCACTCGCCCCGCTGACCACCGCCCTCTCTGGGCTACATCTCTGAAAGGGATTCCCTGGCTCTCATGTTGGCCTTGTTTGTTTATGATCGTCAAAATGAGATCAAATCAGCAGTATTTGGTGTCATGATCAAACTATTACTTGTTTTTTTTATTCATATTTAGTGTCTTTTGTGGTGTTATTGTTTTGGCGCGAGGTAAAAGTGAATAAAACTATACTTGTATAACGTTACTATTGCTTTCTCATTTATTCTTAACGCGATACGAGCACTCGATTATTATTATTATTAAACTTTGTTCTTGTCAGTACTATATAAAAGTTTTTTTATAAGTGTCAGAGAGATGTTTTTGCATGCCGCTTGTAAATGTGTTTGACGGAATAATAACTTCCGATTGGGGATTCACAGACTAATTTATGAGCTAGTAAATTAATGAGACACGCGGAGAGTGATTCAAAACAGGGCGTCTGCGTCTTCTTCTTTTCGTTTAATGGCTGCTCACTCCTTGGGAGTATTACTGCCACCTACTGTATACCTTGCGCATATGTGTAATGGATCAGGGCGTCTGTGTTTTTCCATTCAGAGATGAGCCTTTCACTAGGTGGCGGAATAATACGAAAGGTGAAGCGGTTACAGTGCCATTATCAGCACAATATCGCATAGCTCTTAGCCAATCAGATTCGAGAACCAGAAAGAACTGTTGTATAAATACAATTCATTAAACGTTAATTTATAACAAGAAAAACACTGAAATGAATGATAATAGACGTAGTGCGTGTTATTTAACACAGAAATACCTGCTTGCTTGCTTTGATCATCTCTGTATTCACTTTAGATACAAAAAAGACCTGATGATATTATTTATTTCAGGAATCTCTTTCCTATCATTTGAAAGTGAACACCGACCGTAATATTAAATCACAAGAAAGACAGTCGTGTCAGGCATAAATATAGGTTCGGTGCAGATGTTTTCCATTTCATCACCGAAATTTAAAGAAACGGCTTACCTGTTTTGTAGTTTAACTTTTGACAAGATAACCACTATGTTTTAAATACATTTAAAAAACTTATACCCGTCGAAAAACATCAGTTTTTTTAATGTTTAGTTTGATGAACTCCTAAATATGAGACGCAGATCACCTAGCGCGTTCGCCTAAATTGCATGCGCAAGCATGGCCAGCACGCAATAGCCCAACATCGATACAACGAAAAGCAATCCAAAATGTACAGACTTAAATTAGATCAGAATTTACGTTTATAATAATAATTTTTTTTTTATATAAAATAAGGTCAGAAGTAACAAAGTGCAGAACAAATGTGCAAAATGCCTTTATATGTGAAATGAGATAATATGTGCACCCATATGGCCAAAATTGAAGGATCCTCATTTCATAACACATCTGCGACGATTCGACTGAGATTGTTAGTCGAATCAGGCTTCTCCTATTGATGCATCGAATCTTCGACTATTCGGGGTCACCCCTAGATTTTTGTTATTTAAAGGCGGAGTGCACAATGTTTGAAAAATGCTTTGGAAAAGGGAGTCGGGCCGATTACTAAAACACACTTGCAGCCAGTCAGCAGTAAGGGACGAGTCTACTAACTGACATCCTTGCCAGGGGTTGCGTATGTGTTGAGCGGGTCTATCAAAAGAAGGTCCTGATTCTATTGGGGTAGGGGCGTGTATGTTTAAGTGATTTCAAATATCAACATTGGCTTTCAAACATTGTGCACTCCGCCTTTAAGGTTTTTTGTTTTTAAGGTTTTTATTTTCAACTTGAATAATGAGTCAGAAACCGAGAGGTTAAAAATCACAAATGGTATTACTTTTCGCTCCTTCGCATTGAAACTGTAGGGTCGAGTGAAGTGCTTTGTGTGAAGGATGATATATATTTAGTGCATTATGCAGTGCATTGTCTGATGTACATTTCTTCAAATTTTCTAGGTCATCCAGCTATTCCATGCATATAAAAAAATACAGCATCTCTGATAGTGCTTTTCAAGTCTTCCGCAGGCGTAATTCTTCCAAATTCTTGTGACACAAAAGCCTTATCAGTCATAACCACCCCGCACATTCCCTTGTGTGGTGTCCTGGAGTGTCAGCAGTGGGCCTGTCTCAAACCATCCATGCTTGAAATGTACAATAGCTCCGGTCTCTTTTGGGACTGATAGCTAGAAGTGAAAACAAGCTCCTCAAAGATCGCTCACCTGCCGTCTAGGCAAACTGCCCCGAGTTTCCCTCACACCGGCTGTTCCCAAACTTAACAACCACTCAAAGCAAAAAAGTTTGTAAACTGTCCCCAAATCCCTTATGAGATTTCAAGAGCAATGTATTTTATTTTGTGATTTCAGCATTTTTATTAATCAAAAGCGGGGCATAGTAGCACCTTGAACAAATCTGACTCTGCATTCAAATATTACCTCAGTGCAAGGCTGACAAAGAAATATACAGCAATGTCCCCTTATTTCCACTATCAAGGCGTTGATTTTTAGCTAAATATGTAGTTTGGCAGCGATTAGGTTCAATGCTACATGCACAAACAGTTTGCTTGTACCTCAGCCTGCAAGCTTGCCGGTTGCCATGGCAACCTGTTTCCCTTCTGGTTATTATTTTGAATGTAGTTTTAAACGTTTTTCTTTTCAGAGTAGGTCTGTGCGGTATATACCATCTTATCGGTATGGTCTGATATAACCCTCATTCTTTTGCCGCTAGAAATGTACACTGAGGTCAGATGTATTTGTACAACTTGTATGTTGTACAGCTGTATATTTTTTTAAATAGGAAGGAAAAGCGTGTCTTTCAATTTTATTTTCATCATACGCTGTTTTGGTAAAGGTGAGGCTTTGACTTGCATATAAACATGTGAAGAGTTTGGTTCCAAAACACGATAAATGTCATTTTAAAAAATGTGTTACCCCCAAAATCAGTATTGTATTAGGTCAGAATTTAAAAGTAAATTCTTAAATTTGTGCAAAATCCAATATCTGCTGTGTTTTTCTGTCATCTTTTCTCCCTTTTTCCTAAAACGCAATAAACACCAGTCCTCCTTTTCTGCAGAATGCAATAAATCCGCTCAACAAATCACAGCCCATCATTCCACGCATTGTAAACAATAACGGCGACGTGTTGAATACACACTAATAAAAAATTGGAACTATATTCTATGGTGGAAGAGCACTAAGTTTGCAGCACTTTGACCTCTGCGCGCAGTAACATCATCACTCCTGACTACTCCCCCTCTCGCTCAAACTTCAGTCAATATTACTGTGCCTGAGGTCAAAGTGCTGCAAACTAAGTGGAAAAATATTGAAAAACGGTAGTGTTTTTGTTTAACCCTCAAACGCTCCTCGTTTTCTGTTTACACTTCTGGCCCTTGGGGTCTATATGACCCCAAAATTGAAAGCATAATTGTAAGAAAAATATACATTTTCAATAATACAAATAATATATTTTTTTGTTTACTTCTCATCTATACAATAAAGCTGTGTTTTGAGAGATTTGAAGTAGTTTTGTACCGGTTTACCACTAAAATCCTCAACTACACAATTGGCTTTCCTGAAAAATATCAAATTTTTACGAAAATTCACATAAATTATCTAAATTTGATTTAAATTGTTTTTAGATATTAATATAGGTGTGAGGTGTTGAATTCAGGCATCGATTTTTAGAAAAAAACATAAGAGAATTACAGTGTAGGAATTACATCATTTAGACCGGCAGATTCCCATAGAGACCCATTCATTTTCCTGGATATGGACAACTGCTCAAATCATTACTTTTGAGATACATTTTGTTAAATTATGTTTATATAAACATTAGAAAGGATATTAAAAATAAATATCATGTCAAATAGTTATTTTTTATAGCTTTTGATGCATTTTTAAATGTCTGTTTTAACAAAATGCCATATAAATTTGACTGAGTGTAAGTGTGTGTGTGTGTGTGTGTGTGTGTGTGTGTGTGTGTGTGTGTGTGTGTACCTGGTAATTATTACGTTGTGGGGACCAATTGTCCCCACAAAGATAGGAATACCAGTGTTTTTGTAACCTTGTGGGGACATTTTGATGTCCCCATGAGGAAACAAGCTTATAAATCAAACAAAATGATGTTTCTTGAAAATGTGAGGTAGTAGAAGGGTTTCTGTGATGGTTGGGGTTAGGGAATGGGGTAGGTTAGGGGAATAGAATATACAGTTTGTATGGTATAAAATGCATTACGTCTATGGAATGTCCCCACGAAACATGGAAACCAGAATGTGTGTGTGTGTGTGTGTGTGCGTGCGTGCGTGCGTGCGTGCGTGCGTGAGCGTGTTTGTGAGTGTACATGTGTGTTATTTTCTGCATTTGTGACTGATTTTATTTGCCAAATTCCAAACAAATGCTCTCTGTGGCAGTCATACCTGTGTGTGTTTGTGTGTGTGTGTGATTGTGTGTGTTTGTGTGAGCATGTGTTTTTTGCATTGCATTTGTGCACAAGTACCAGGCCTTCATTTCTGTGTCAAAATTTTCAGATTTATGTTGGATTTATTGATATTTATTTTTTGACAAATGGAAAAAAAGTAAAATTTTTTGCATTTCCCATTCACTTTCAATTGGGGTCATATTGACCCCAAGGGACAGATTGATAAAAAAAATGTACATACCTTTAGAACAACCGAATCAAGCCCAGTTTTTTGTGCATGTAAAGATAGATTATTTAGGAAAAGTCACAAAGTTTTACATCTCTGAGATGAAGGGAACCTTTTTTGTTAACCAATGAAATGTCGTTTGGGGTCATATTGACCCCAAGGACCGATTGAGGGTTAAGTCATAGCTGAAGCGTTTTAAAAACTACACTGCACTGTAGTTTTTAGCGCTGATCTATGATTGCTTTGTTTTTAGGAAACCATTTTTTTTATGTTCGGCAAGGTATTTGTTCCAGAGTTTGGTTTAGCCACTAGCCAAATCATTAACTCATTCACCGCCATTGACGAGTTATCTCATCATTTATGAGTTCATATTTAACTAATAAGTATGTAGGGCTGCACGATTCGGAGAAAAAATCTAATTGCGATTTTTCTGATAAAAATTGCGATTCGCGATTTAAAGTGCGATTCATTAGTATATAATAAAAGAGCTACATCCAGGCTTGTTGTGGTGGTTTTAATAGCACCAAAGAAAGATGCTGTGCTACTGTTTATTTAAAACCTCTTAAACATTGTACCAAGTTTTCTGCAGGACTTTGCTCTTCTGCAGACAAACTTTTTTTTTTATCTAAGAACATTAAAATACAATTTAACAAAAATTTATTGAAAGTTTTATTTAAAATAACATATAGGCCAATGTATTTTGGCTGTCACTACAACAATGCTTCTGACAAGCAAATGTTTAGTTTTTTCTTTTAATCATAAGACTATACTCATCTTGTTTTACTTTTCAGGCATCTGTAATAAATGTAAATATATTAGTTATTAGAATCTATGATTTAACATAAGCAAAAAATACAAATAAAACACTGCACAGTCCTCACTGTACGATTTTAAATGTGGAGCTGCAGAAGCTTGTACAGTTAAGATTAAGGAGTGATTTTAATTTTTGGTGTGTTATAAACATTTCTGACACAGAAAGCACCAGGTTACTGTCTGTCACTTTAAGACACAAGACAGCTTTAAAACTGCTCTGCTTCAATATACTGATAAACATCCAGCTGTTTATGTTCACTTAGACAAGAAAGAAAACTTAAAGGATAATTCCGGTATTTAACACTTTGAGTCTCATTTCTGGTTTGTTTTGGATGAACTACAGTGATGGACACAGAAATTTTGACAATGGGTCGTGTCTTGAGATTTTGACTCGTTTAGAAGCGTCTCTTGACTGCTTCAGAATGGAAGTCAATGGCCATGCACAAACATGTCATTAAAACAACACTTAACGTTCATTTTCAAAACTGTGCTACTCACCGAGTGGTGCGTGGTGTTCGTTGATGATTAAAAACAAGTTGTGTAGCGAAATACAGTTTCTGTCGTGTTTTATTTGGCATTTTGTAAAATTCCATTGAGTTTTCTTGGAAGACTCAGTGCTCGCTGATATATCACTCCGCCGCCGGGAAACAGAAAAGGGTCTGTTTATATGTGGTTGTAGTTTTTTCGCTCGGTTTCTCTCAGAATACATTTTTCCCATATTTGTAGGGGTGGACCAGAATATTTAAATATTCGTTACGTGGGTTGACATTCGATTTTCAGTTTTGAGATTCGAATATATATATTAATATTTTACAGCGTTAATGCAGAGCTTTTCCCAAGCAGGAAGTGCGCTTCACGCCCCCGCACGATAGGTGGCGCAGAGAGACCAACATCCATAGCCAACAGCCACCAAACGCCACCAGTAGAAGAGATCGCCTCGAATGGAAAGCGCGCTTCCTGCTTTGGCATTCATGCTAATAGTGTTGTAAATAATGTTCAGTTTCTTGCAAAAACTGATTGATTTGCTTCACAAGACGTCAATATGTCACACGGAGTTATGGGGGATTACTGTTGTATTGGATATATATGCTTTAGCTCTTAAAGTGTGCGGATCGGTTGACTTGCATGACGGAGCACTGGGGTTTCTGCAAAATATCTTCTTTATTGTTCTGCTGATGAAAAAAACATATTGGATATTGTAAGTGTTATAAATAAACTTGATTTTGAAAGTATGCTACCGTTTTATTACAGTTTGTTGAACTTCGTTCATTTATTTTCGTTGTTTTATTTAAATAGCCTACCCTTTACGTTGTCAGTAATTACTGTGCTGCTTATTTCTGATACGGGAATGTTTGTTTGTTAGAAAAAATGTTAGGCTACCTTATTAAAAGTATTGCTCTTGTGTTTTGTTTCACTAATGCTGTTCACGCAGGACGCGTGACAGGCACGCCGCTTCCGGCTTGCGCTGTTCTGTAGTATTTTTAAAGTTTATTAATTCTAAACGTGTCGCATGTCCGTATTGCACGAAAAAAATGTACTACACTCCCTTAGGTCCGCAGCAACACATCCGCCACATAATAAAACTGTAGACATACACACACACACACAGAGATTCCTGCCTTTATTAAAGAGAAAAATATGTTCAGCCCCTCCTTCCGAAGCTTCAAATATTCAATATGATTTCTACTAGAGCTTCGAAGCTCAAAATTTTTTATTCGGAACAGCCCTACATATTTGATGGCTCAGTGACCAGCTTTAGGTTTGAAGTTGAGCTCGATTGTGACTGTCCATACGCTAGACACCGAGCGTACTTGTACAGCAAAGTGGTGGTTGTCGCCATCAAGTGGTTGGGAGTGTGCTAACGCTTCAGACTCAAATATAGAGCGGAAGTATATACGCGGTTGTGAGGTATCTGAAAAAATAGTTCCACTATAGCAAATAACACGGATTGAAATCATACATTGCGCCAATATATTTGTTTTTAATCATCAACGAACACCACGAACCACTCGGTGAGTAGTACAGTTTTGAAAATTAACGTTAAGTGTTGTTTTAATGACATGTTTGTGCATGGTCATTGACTTCCATTCTGAAGCAGTCAAGAGACCCTTCTAAACGAGTCAAAAACTCAAGACACGACCCATTGTCAAAATTTCTGTGTCCATCACTGTAGTTCATCCAAAACAAACCAGAAATGAGACTCAAAGTGTTAAATACCGGAATTATCCTTTAAGTTTAGTGATCACGCGTGTGCTGACTGCTCTCTGTGTGCGCGCTTCATGAACCCTCGTGCCTGTAAATATTCAAAGTGGTGCAGATGTGCGGGTGCAAGAAAGTATAATGTACCTCTTTCGTCTGCTGTGTTCCGGGCTATAAACCTGCTTATAGTCTGATGAGGCGCTTGTCATTGTTTGCGATGCATGACGAGAAACGGACGTATATACCTTTCTTTAAGTCCAACATTACACAAAAGGGAAATGTTTTCGCGCATTTCTGTCCTTTCATTTGCCGGTTAATGAGTTATAATGGGTTTTTAAAATGACTGAATCCAAAACCTGCCAACTTCATGACATTCCGCGTTGTGCAGTTAATTCCATTAGTATGCATTTCGCGATTCTGTTGGTGTTTTCCGCATCGCGGAAATCATATGGCCGTACGTTGAGGAGTTGAACTGCTGCTCGCTCATGTTTTCCTAATGGTGTTATCTGACGTGTAGTCAGCACCTCAGTGTTAATGCACTCTATTGGTTTAAACTGCATCAAACGTAAAATGCGCATGAAGCGAACTGTCAAAAACTGCGTACTAGATGATTGTTATATTTGATAGTTTTGAATCGAAAAAATCGCAGCTCTTGCGATTCGAAAATCGCATCCATTCACATCGCGATTTCGGTTCAAAAACGATTAATCGTGCAGCCCTATAAGTATGCCTTTCTGGACGAATTTCAAAGTGAAAGTGTAATACCGCTTTTAAACGAAAATACGAATTTATCAAAAACGGAAGTTAAAAAAATATAACATTTTATTTTAACTCTCTTTATGTTTGATAGTCTTTCTGAGTCTGATCTCTAACATAAATTTCTTTACAAAAACGCAATTTTTTAAGCTTTTTGCTCAAAATGTTGTATTTTTGAAGAGAAATATCCATATTTTAGTGGTTAAATTAAGTAGAAAAAGTAAATATATAATGAAACGTTTTTTCCCCATTTTGTTTGTTTGTTTGTTTGTTTGTTTATTGCTTGTTTGAAAGCAGAGGGTGTGTTCTTTAATTTGATATAATTTGTATGTTTATATATTTATAGAAAATTATTTTTCCTGCAAGGAATTTTGTGAAAATTTTGTTAAAATCACAAAAATGCAGGTGGGCAACTTTTCTCAAAAAGGCTGGCAGTGAATGAGTTAATAACACAAAGACCGGAAGTTAACTTTGGGCCAGGCAAATAATAATAATCCATTAAAAAAAATACTATTGATTTATTATGATATTAACAGGCTCCCGGCAATAAATGCAGGGCCACGCCCCAGACTTTTGGGAAGTGTTATTTTAAAGAACACATGCGAAACCATTCACTATTCCCTTAATAGCGAATTACATTTGAGTCCGCTATATGGGTAAAAAGTTAAACGAAAATGAGTAAGCAAGTTCGAACCCTGATGTAACTACCATGCGTCAGAGAGTAATGCCAAGATTCGTCATAAACCTAACGCTTTATAGATTGTACTGTGAAGCGTTAAAATAATTTTTTTTTACTGTTTGTCACATTTGTCAGGTTATATATATATATATATATATATATATATATATATATATATATATATATATATATATATATATATATATATATATATATATATATATATATATATATTAGGGGTGTAACGGTACGCAAAAATCACGGTTCGGTGCGAACCCCGGTTTTGAAGCCACGGTTCGGTTCATTTTCGGTACAGTAAGGGAGAAATGCAAACATTAAACTGCAGGTTGTTTATTACTTTAAACTTTTTTTTACAATTTGTTTACACTTTTTTAAACACTTTATTAAAGTATAAAATATATATAAAATGAAAAAATAATAAATAAAATACTACTGCAAAGTTATTTTTTACATTATTTTATAACAGAAGGTAACTCTTATCTTAACCTTCTCTTAAACTTTTTCTACTAAAACCTTGAACTAACAAATTCAATTCCTGAATACATTTATGAACTATTAGCCTACATTTTTGCCACTAAAAATTTTCTGTTTTGATTTATTTTGGATTGTTTAACTCACAGAATTGAATTGGCTATGTACCATCTCTGTATAAAAATAATATTACTGCTCTATGTGTAACTGCATAGCAAGCAACATGATGATATACTTATTATACACTCATTTTGAGATTAGTGAGCTGCATACATAGCCATCTTTGATCTTTTGCACGTTTCTCCTAATCTTTGCTTGTGTCATCAATGTAAGCTGTGACTTTACTTACGAACCCCTCCGCAGCTGAGTAACAGCTGAGTAAGCCCGGGTTACAGCTCTTCTCTGTCCCGACCAGCTGATCGCATTGTGACAATGATATGATTGACGTGATATGCAGATGAAAAATCTGATCACGCATTCCTTATTCTTGCTGTCACAGAAAGCGCGTCTCATGAATGCGTAGCAACGAAAGACGTGCATCCTCTCACGCACTTTTGAAAGAACAAAGCAGCGCGTTGACACGCGTTTAACATGCGCTTTTAGATACGACACGTAAACGTTTACATCAATAATCAAACGGATATACAACTAAGTAAATAAAAATCTTTCTGCGGGCCGAATTATGTTATATGTTTGACAGAAGACTTGCGCTGAACGCGGAGACTTCCGCCACTTAATATGTTCGTGCGGAAACGCACGTATTATGTTCCGCACAGGCGCACACAAAATACTTTCGGTGCACGTGCGCACCGTGCCGAAAGCCCTGAACCGAAACGGTCCGGTTCGAATACACGAACCGTTACACCCCTAATATATATATATATATATATATATATATATATATTTTTACATATGTGTATATGTGTGTGTAATTTACTGTGTGTTGCATTTATTTAATATTTATTTAATCTTTTTTTGTGTGTAAAAAAGAACAGTCAACAACATCAAACACGAGTATATAAACATAAATTTGTGGGTCTGATTTGAAATGTGTTCGTCTTGCATTGCATCATGGGAAATTGTGAGTTAGATGGCTTGGATGACTTGTGACGCTGTGTGAATCGACTTGTAAAATCTGCTCTTGCTGTACTTTCACGTCATCCGCCTGTCAGTTTTTACGGTGTCACAAAGTTAAACGCACTTCATGTGTGTATATTAAATATATGTGGGTGATTCTCACAAAATCCAGATTTAGAAGGTGTCCAGCATCAGAATTTTTTAAAAGCCCTTGAAGCCATTTTTTTTTTGCACATATAAGATTAAGGTCTGAACTTACTATAACCATTATTTTTTGAAAATGATTTTTTATAATGATAATCTAAAAAATTTAAATAATTCTATAAGAATGTATTTTTTAATCATTGCCGCAACACGATATTACATTAAATATATGCATTTACAAACTCGTGTTTCGGTAATGAGAACTAAAAAGTTGTCTAGGTATGACAAACAAAATTTCAACTTTTATCTGGAGAGAAAAAAATAACTGCTACCTGGTAGCCATCTTGAGTGTCACAGTCAATTATGTCCCTTCCAACTTTTTTTTTTTTGAAATGTTAGTTCCTTGAGGGCTTAAACAATGATTGAAAATTGTTGCGGAGGATGAGAAAATTGGTCTTGGACACATTTATATTCCTTATTATTGTCACTACATTTACCAATGATCACCAAATACCACATGTTTTTTTTACTGTAAATGTTTATAGTATAACATGCACTGAAGTAGGGATGTTAACAATTAATCGATCTTCGATTAATTGTCGATAAGAATTAAATCAATAAAAATTAACGATTGTCGACAAAGCAAGCACATGTGTCCGGCGCCTGCGCAAAGCACATACACAGCTGGTGAAAAAATTAAACAAGCGCGAAGAAGTTAAACTAGCCATGATCACAACGATGCTTGATGCCAAACACTCACTTGGGCTTTATAACCTCATTCGAGACGAGGCTGGCTGCTAACGCAAAGAAATGGCATCCGCAGTGGATCTGAGAGGTTCCGATGCCGAAAATCAGGGACGTCACTAGGATTGGAAGACAGGGGGGGCTCAGCCCACAGAGTATTTGTAACTTGTGTTTGCAAAATTTTTGCACTCACATCTGAGTTACAATTATGTCAACAACCAGTCAAGAAACCAAGATGTTAACAAGTAAAACATGACAGACATATCCTCCTCTTCCATTTCTACTCTGTTAAATAAAAGTTACTGTAATGTTAGCTTTTAGACACATCAAAGCTGCATGGGGGAATTTAGGCCAGACTTTGCTCCTGATTAGTTATTCTATAAGCAATGACTTAAATGCTATCTGCAAATTGGTCACATGAAACATCCAAAATGTCCATAAACAGAGGTCAGACAGCTAAAAAGTTGGTAAGTTAAACAAATGAGAAAAAGCAGTACAAGAAATAGAAAAAAATTGGCATCACTGCATACTTTACCAGGTAAGCTATTGACCAGGGCTCTCAAGTTTTGAAGACAGGCAAGAGTGACACCCCTCCAAATACCCCCCCCCCACCACCCCAAATATTATTTAACTATTAGGTTGTATACTACTAACCTTATTGCAATCCACTATTCCATTGTATTCCCTGTGTGTCATATATGGGACTAGAAAATGTACATTTGGGAATGGAGATTTTTTTACAATGAAGACTTCCTGATTCATTATTCACTGTGTAAATACACGTACACATTTCCAGTACAAACACATCATTTTACTGTTTGCATTTCTATGCTCACATAGAAACCTTAGCCAAGGATTTTTTTTGACAAAATAAACTTTTAACCAGAAAATAAGATAAATGTGTGTGTTCACATAAATGTAAACATAAACCGGATTTGCTAATCTTATAGGTTAATATTATTAGTTGATAGCCACTGTGTTAATCTGGAAATTATACAGATCTAAAATTTAGAAAAGGGGAATGACCAACAAGTGATCTACCTTAATACTGAGTTGTCAAGATGCATTATGATGTGGTTTTCAGGACAGGGTTTAGATTAAGCCAGGACAAGGCCTTAGTTATATTAGGATGTTTATGTAGTTTTTACAAGCACAAAAATATTACAGGTGTGCATCTTGAGACAAAACAACGTGACTGATGTATTTTAAGATATGTTAGTGCAAGCTACTTTTAGTTAAGAACTAAAACTCAAACAGGCATTTTAGTCTTGAACAAGACTTAAGCCCTGTTTGGGAAACAGCCCCTATGTCTATACTGTAGGTCAGGGGTCTCCAACCTTTTTATAAGCAAGGGCTACCACAATGGATAAAACAATCTGGATGGGTACTTACTACTTTCTGATATAGTTTAATCAAAACGTTTTTCTTTTACTTGTTGTTTTATTTTACTTTACTTGTTGATACGTTTTAGTATTGTTTAAAATGTTAAGATAGGTAAACCAAGCCAAGCTAATATTAAAAATACCATGTTGAACCCTCAAAAACTTACTAGGAATACACATTATACTACCATACCAAAGACAAATACACAGGTGCCTTACACTTTTTAAAAGGAAGGAGTTCAAATGTTAAAATATTAATATTTTAAATGAAATGAAACAAACATATTTAATAAGCTATAATTTAATTATATTATTAGATTTTAAAAAAGCTATTTTACTGCAAATATAAGGTGAAATGCCCATTAAAAGCTCAATTTGCACGTTTGATCCAGTTTTTCCACAAAAAAAACTAGTTTTATAAAAGGATACACTTCACAATCACCTGGTGTTTCGCTGCATGAAATGATCTGCCTGATGCGTTCAGTACAACAACTGTACATAATGCAATGCATCACGCCAGCACATGACTTTAAAACCTGTTACGTTAATAAGCAATAT
The DNA here is from genome assembly GCA_025389145.1 of Misgurnus mizolepis. Lineage (NCBI taxonomy): Eukaryota > Metazoa > Chordata > Actinopteri > Cypriniformes > Cobitidae > Misgurnus > Misgurnus mizolepis. The sequence continues at coordinate 47,990,504 of JAIFKI010000004.1, read as the reverse complement.
ATAGACGCGTGCTTTTACTGGTGACTGACCTGCTCCCTTCCTGGAGAATATTTCTGTGATTGATTTTGCAGCATCTCGCTGCGTCTGTCTCTCTCTCTCTTTCACATGTCAACCTGAGACGACTGCACGGCGGGTCAGAACAGCCGCCAGGTCAACATGGCCAGTCCGCCCTGCACACACCTTGTACTACTGATGTTCGCTCTGCTCGGCCCCCTGCGGATTGATAAACGCGCTAAATCCATGCTGCTGACTCAGATCAGGGGAGGAGACGAAACTTGACGCAGCATGACGCCTTTCATTGGTTTTTGCGTTAAATCTTACCCAGATACAATAGTGCTATTTTCTGATTGGCTATTGTGTAGCCTATTTCTTTTTTTTTGATTGGCTGATAAGTGGCAGGCTCTAGGGGATACGCGCTTGATTCCTGCCGGTTTCCATAGTGAGAGCGGCGCGACCAGATAACTTTTGTGCGCTGCGGGCCTGCGGCATATATTAAATATATTATAAATAGTTTTCTGCGTGAGAAATACAATGTGTGGCGGGAGTGCGTGACAAAAGACCGAAATGAGTGACTGTCACGCTCAATGCGTGACACTTGAGAGCCCTGTCATTTAGGGGGGCTTAGGAACATTTTGGGGTAGCTTCAGCCCCCCTAAAATAGGCCTAACGACGTCCCTGCCGAAAATCTAAACACAGTTAGGATACTGAAAGCAAAGACCCTCTTCAGGGAAGCCTGCAAGATTAGCATAGCAACGCTGCTAACGCTGCTTTATGCACAAACTGATTTTGCCAAGTGGTTGATGTCCTCAGGGCAACATATTGTGTTGACCCAAGGACAACATTTTTCTAAATAAAACCTAAACCTAACCCAAACCATAACCAAACCCTAAAATCAGAGGGACATGATAAGTGAAACAACAAGGATTAGCTGTTTCTAGACCATTGTTTAAGCGTAAACTTAAAACAAGCTGTAAACTTATTTCTGAAATCTGATTGGTTGATTGAAATGTTGTCCCAGGGTCAACATAATGTTGCCCTGAGGACATCAACCACTTGGCAAAATCAGGAGAGCCCTGCTGCACACAGGGAAGGAGACCAGAAGCCGTTTTTAATAAACAGATTAAAATGTAAAACTTACATTCTGGCAAGAAACTGTTAAATGTAAACTGTAACTGACTGTCGTTACACTCTGAACGCCCACAACATATATCATTGATCATCATCATTACTGGCTGAGGCGCCGCGTTACAAGCTAAACGGATTTTCTAATGGAAGGTTGAAGACTTCATAATAAGCATCTTTGCGAAAGTACGCCGCAGGTCTAAAGCTGAGGTGACGACGGGAAAAATGCCCTTTGTGTGCTTCTTGGATATAATTACAACAAGCGGTGTATCGACGACTCAGAAAGCGAGGTGAACAACTAGAAAAATAACACTTGATGATAATGAAAGCTTATTTTGTCATGGACGCACGGACTTTCATCCGACTGTGCGGAGTGCCCGTAATGAGGCGGAGTTTACTGTCTATTAGTCATTATATTTCATTACGAGATTCAACTGATGATTTTTATCAAAACACCAACTACATTGACTCATTTTACAATCCCACTAGCATGTTATTCAGACAAATTAAAAACTTTAAATTCGCGTGAGGAAGCTGGCATTTTTACGCACACTTTTATGTCATTGGCTATATGGCACTGCTGTAATGGCTTATTGCACTATTACTGTTAACGATTATTCGATTGATTGATCGTTAATTTAAATGATCATCGAATATGGGAAATTGCATATTTTGACATCCCTACACTGAAGCTTTTTATTTTTTAGATTTTTTTATTATAAATATTTCCATGTCAAAGAACACAAATCCAGTCATGGGCACGTTGCGGTAATGTTTTAATGAACAAAAAAAAAAATAGGTTTGTATGATGTCATTTGAAATCATGTGCAAAATAGTACATGAAGAAATGTTTGTAACTGTATGCTGCTTATTTTGATAGCATTTACTTTTTTTAATCAAAATGTTTCATGACACCACTTAAGTCTTAATTTCACGAAAATCATCACCCATGTTTTTCCGAGAAAGAGTAATTCACTAAGAATTCGAATAGCATCACAAAATGGCTATAGTGCAGTGTATGGAAGATAGGGGGTTGAATTTGGACACGGCTATATGAGTGTCTTCATTGAATTAACGAAATAAAATGAACCTAATCGCATCAGCTTTACCACAACTTAAATACTTGATCTTCCACATTTTAGTCATATTCCGGATGTCACGTACAGCTGGTGTATTGCACAATTTTTCTGTGTGTACTGTATGAGACATGTCTAAGCAATATAGCCTTGTTGACAATTCTCCTCAATTTATTTGTTTGTTGTTTTGTTCTCTTGCTCTAGAGTGATGAAGATATTGGGCCTAAAACTGGTGGGCAGAAACCACTACGACCCCAACGCTGTTGTCATTCTGGGCAAACACAGGTATTTTGTACCGATCTGATTGTCTGTCTGTGATTAAAATCCAAGGAGAATTGCTGTGCTCAGTGTTGTTTACCATCACGCTGAAAAAATCAGCACCTCAGCTTCGGTACTTTCTCCTGGTTGAGCTCGTATAGCCTGTAATTACAAGAGGCACATTGTGAACCACTGCACTTGGAATAATAGTTTGCGTTATCTGTTTTGTTTGATCCGTAAGAGTGCTTGTATCTCATCTAACCATTTGTGTGCTTCAGGCTGCAGGTGTGGCCCGGGTACTCCACCAGCATCAAGCATACTGACGGTGGTCTGTATTTGCAAGTGGACGTCTCGCATAAGGTGCTTCGTAATGACTCTGTGCTGGACATCATGTGAGTTTAAAGAACACGTAACATCTCATCATAATCGTCCGCTTTATTGTTTTGCGCCAAAACCTACTGAGCTGCCTACCTGGAGGGCATTAGGGCATCATAGGCGTGCATCCCATGTACCTTCTGTTTCACAATTCATGCAAAAGCAGCATGCATTTTTATCAGCACTTACATGAACATATTTGGTGAATTCATGCCAAAGTCCTTTTAAGGAACCGGGTTCCCACGGGTCCTCACGGGTCCTTGAAATCCTTGAAAGTTTGTGAATCTGGGGTAATACATACAGGTCATTTAAAGTGCTTGAATCTATTTTATGCAAGAAGTTTTCTGGGAAAAAATCCATATTATTCCCTGTGTAGTGTAGGATAATATCATAAAAATTCTAGACTTTTTAAGCACACGTGCAAGTGCTGTTCACTTTAAACGCTTATATCTTCTGTATGCAAATGTTGATTCATACCAAAATGCTTTTTTGCATAGTTGTGTATGACACATGAAAACGTCTCGGGTTACGTATGTAACTGTTGTTCCCTGAGAAGGGAACGAGACGCTGCGTCTCCCTTGCCATACTTCCTGCATCCCTGTAACGCCGTCTTTGGCAATATTTCAGATAGTGATATACTTCCTGGCACCGGCATCACCCTGTTTTTGTCGTTAAGCCTCACCATTGGTTAAATTTGTTATACGCATTCAGACGCACTTACCCCTGGAGGCGTCCCCAAAGTGTCACCGCTAGGGATGGGCATGATTAATCGACGATCGATAATTGATCATTAAAGTCGCAATGAAATTGAAATGAAAAACTATATATAGTTTTTTAATATTGTGGTATTATTAACAAATGACTTATCTGTGAGCTTCATTATTTTTTTAAAATTCGTGTGTGCTCATAATCTTTAATCAAAAATGCAAATCTCCTCCCCTCATCAAAACGATCTCTCTTCACTTCCGGTCAAAAGTATGGCAGGTGGGCGGGGTCCGGGAGAAGATCGCAGCGATTAGCAATTAGCAACACTACCCAACTTCAAACGATCCAATCAGATCTCGATGGACAAATTCAAATCCAGCCCTGCCTTATTTCATCTCAAAAGCCGTTTCATTTGGATATACGTCACCACGGGGAAAATAAGGCAATCGCTACTTCCGTTTCATGGCGACTTTAAGAATTTAGTCGATGATGTTAATTTGTTATTGATTAATCGAATACTTTTTTTATCTAATGCAGGTTGCGTTGCCTAGTGTAGCGTGTGTCTTGAAGCAATTAAATGAATTTCACTGTGTGGCAGAAATTCAACATTTTACCACCAGGGTGCAATATTTGACACCATACTCCGTTATCTGTGACCTTCCGTTTTGATTTCAAAAAAATAATCATGAAGAGGTCATGATTTTTTGGAACAAATGAGGTCTCTGTTTAAGAATGCGGCTCGCAGCTGCAGGTTCCGCTGCTTTACAGCACCGCATAGTCAAACGGATATATATTCTGTTTGTCTAACTAAATGTAGTTTAACTGTTTGCCACAAGTTGATCTTGTAATAAAGGTCTCATTGAGGAAAACGCGCTGTATTTTGTATTCAACATTTTTGAATTATTAAAGTTAAATAATTATTTTTTATTATAAAAATATTAATGATTAATCGATAGTCGATCGTTAATTCTCCCGACAATCGACTAAACAAATTTAATCGAATGCCCATCCCTAGTCACCGCAGTGACGCAGCGCGAGTTCCCTCGAATGGGAACTGTAACAATGCATCTTAAAAGGTAACACGATGTAACTTTGCTCTCACTTTAAATGTGTCCCCACATCCTAGTCCTTGAATTTGAGGGTATTGGACGTGGAAAGTCCTTGAATTTGAAGTTAACTAAGGTGTGGGAACCCTGAAGGAAGTTGTCACGCCGCACCATATTTGCATGACAAACAACACGACAAACAAGACCTGTCAATTCTGTGCATGCACAAAGTCACTCTCCCAGAGGATTCACGGATTGCGATTGGCTTTTTTTTATTGGGAGGCGGGACTAGAGCAGCCATTCAGGCCGTTGCAATCTCTTCCATTCATATTAATACCAGTGGCGCATCTTCTTAATATTAAATATCTTTGATTCATGCTTATAACGCTGCATAGCATGTGTCTTTTGTGGTACAAGCAATCTCAAAGTGCACTGCAGCAGCAGCAAAATCCTCAGCAGATGAGTCACATGCAATGCACAAAATAAACTTTATATTCAATATTTTAATCATAAAGTGTAATCTAAATAAAACAGACCGTTTAGCAGTATTTCTGTGTTTTACGTAGAGAGTATTGTTAGCTTAGCAATACGTCGATGAACTATTGGGAGCTATTGAAAACAGGGCTCGTCTGTGTAAAACATCTTTAAACATTTGTCTTTATGTTTTGGACCCCATGCTAAAATCAATAGGATTTGTTTGTAAAAATCTGTGCAGTGATCTCATTTGCTCAATCTTTTCAAACCCCTTTTGTCTGCTCTAGGAATGTGATTTATCAGGAGAGTCGAGAGAGCTTTCAGGACCAGTGCACAAAGGAGTTCGTCGGCACAATTGTTATCACACCCTATAATAACCGCACTTATCGCATTGACGACATTGAGTGGTCCAAGTCTCCCAAAGACACTTTCACCTTGGCTGATGGATCAGTGACAACATTTGTTGAATACTACAGGTGCTATTTTTGGAACCCAGTTCAATCTCATGTAATCGAAGGGCTAAAAAGCATGTACAGAGATATGACAGCTTGACAATAACTCGTTTAACTGAATGACTCGGGTGATGTTGTGAAAGGCTTTATATTTATATATTTTCAAATTGCTGGCAGAAAGGTGGTAAAGATGATAAAAGAGATCAGTTTCCGCTAATCTGCATTCTCTAAATTGTTTAATGCATGCACAGGAAAAACTATGGCATTACAATAAAGGAACTGGACCAACCACTTCTCATCCATCGTCCAAAGGAGAGATCCAAACCCAAAGGAAAGGTAAAACAATACATATCAGCTTGGATATCAGTCAGCAGTTTTTTTTTTATGGGCGTAAGTGAATTCACACTCTGTACTGCCATCACCTGGTGTTATTTGATACTGCACCTTTACCCAGCATGACACCTGTATTATTATTAGAGCTGGGCATAGATTAATCTAGATTAGTCTCATACAAATCAAAAGTAATTTTTTGCATAACATATCATGAGTTTGTGCTTTGTGTAATTATTATGTATATATAAATACACACACATTCATGTATGTATTTAAGAAACATTTACATGTGTGTGTGTGTATATCAGGGTTCCCACGGGTCCTTGAAAGTTTGTGAATCTGTGGGAAAAAAATTCAAGGCCCTGGGAAGTTTTTGAAAATATACTTATGCTTGAATCTATTTTATGCAAGACGTTTTCTGGAAAAAAACACACGTGCTTAACTCTTCGCTTTACATGCTTATATCTTCTGTATGCGAATGTTGATTCATACCAAAATGCTTTTTTGCATAGTTGTGTTTGACACAAGAAAACGTCTTGGGTTACATATGTAATTGTTGTTTCCTGAGAAGGGAACGAAACGCTGCATCTCCTTTGCCATACTTCCTGTGTCCCTGTAACGCCGTCTTTCGCAATATTTCAGATAGCTATATACTTCCTGGCTCCCGCGTCTTTGTCATTAAGCCTCACCATTGGTTTAATTCAGTGCTTCTCAATTATTTTCGGTCACGCCCCCCCCCCCCCTAGGAAGAAGTAAACATTTCGCGCCCCCCAACTCTCGGCCGCGCCGGTAAATAGTATCATTTGTCTATAAAATGACACATCTGCAAAACATTGTATCTTTATTAAAGCAACACTATGTAGTTTCCATGTAAAAATGACTTACAGCTCCCCATGTGGTTGGAAAGCGCAACAGTGCCTGGTATCAGACACTCTTCTGCAGGCAGGGGTAGGGGCGGGGCTGTGTTTCCTACCCTCCACCGCCACTTTTAGAGTGTGCTTGTAGCAGCTAGGAGGCTGCTCAGGTTGCAGCAACAGTACAATTTGTCCAGTTTAAAGTTGTTCTATCACTGAAATAATTTTAGAGACATTATTTAAAGGTAAAAAAAACTACATAGTGTTGCTTTAAAGAAAACACAAAAATAGAAATATCGATCAACTTACAACAAAGAATAACTTTATTAACATTGTTTTTTAGTCTGTAACAAAAAAGACTTAAAATGCATCAACTTGCCTGAAAAAAATCCTTATTTAAAGTATAATATTTTTTGACCATTTGATACTGAAAAATTAAATTAAATATAATCAATAAATAATAATAAAAACTCAAGCGGCTTATCAGCGTGATTGGGGTGTAATGTCTTTAAGTGACAGTGCAAAAAAATCACTTCCTGAAAAAGTATTTTTCCCCGGGGTCTCGCGCGCCCCCCACTGGTGTCGCTTCGAGCCCCCCCTGGGGGTCCTGCCCCACTATTTGAGAATCACTGGTTTAATTTGATATACACATTCAGACACACCCCTGGAGGCGTCCCCAAAGTGTCACCGTAGTGACGCAGCGCGAGTTCCCTTGAAAGGGAACAGTAACAATATATCTTAAAAGGTAGCACGATGTAACCTTGCTCTCACTTGAAATGTGTCCCCACATTTAGTCCTCGAATTTGAGGGTATTGGACCTGGAAAGTTAACAAAATTTGAAGTTAACTAAGGTGTGGAAACCCTGATATATTTATTTATTTATATTTTATATATTCTAAATTATATATAAATTAAATAACAATATTTAAATAAAACATTTCTTAAATGTATATGTGTGTGTGTTTAAGTATACATAATATTAACACACATCACAAACTCATATATTATGCAAAAAATTACTTTTATTTTGTATGAGATTAATCAAGATTAATCTATGCCCAGCCCTAATTATTATGCATTTTTAGTATTTAATATCTATTAAACATTAGGCATTTTTTTAAGTGCATTTGTATTATGCTTTTTGCATTTTTATTTATTATGCAAATAATAAAAATTTTCCTTTTTTTATCAATTTGATAGACACAAATTAACACTATAGTACAGGGGTTCTCAAAGTTTACATTCAAAGGTCCAAATCTGAATTCTCATCATTTTCATAGGTCCGGAAAAACTGGTTATTACAAAAAATTGTCAAGCATGGTAATAACTTTATGTAAATCATTTGTTTATATAACAATCAACACAAATAGTTTGTGAAAAACATAACAAGTGTAAAAAATGTAAAAACATTTTTTTAAACATAAACACAAGAAATATGCCAAAAGTAACCAAGTGCAAAATACAGAGCAACCTAATAAGAGAAATGGCACAGTTTGTTTTCCATCAGATGCATAAACCATGGCAAAAAAGTGTGGTTGGTAGGCAGAGACACTAACCAAAATTAGGGGTGCACCTATAAATTAGCTGATGATGCTTGCTATGCATCTCAATGAATTACGGTGAAATGCCGCTACATCCAAAAGCCAGGGGGCGCTCTCGTGCAGAAACTCAATATGCGCTCCAGACGAAGAACCAGACACACGGCAGCTCCAGGAAGGATATATTTATATTTCATGTTCTTCAAACCTTTTCAGGTATTTTCATGATAATAAAGAATATGTATAAAGATTATGTTTGACGAGTGTTGCTTTTTCAAATGCATGTTTTAAACGACTCAAACCAACAGTGATTTCAGATTGATAAGGACTTACTGATCAAAGCCGTAGTACATGACGTAGCTGTGCATAATATCTGGGTGTGATGGCTACAGCGTGACACAGGAAATTTTTAAATAACTCGTTTTATTTTCGGACCAGGAATAATCTTAAATCCAAAAAGTAAAGAAAACTAAACGAATGGTTTACAAGTTTAATATGCATTTGTAACGTAGCAAATGCACACATTTAATCCATCACATAGAAATTAATGCACTTGTAAAATGAAGTTGACGCGGGTCCGGATCAAGTTCCCGTCGGGTCCGGATCCGGACCGGAGTCCGGACTTTGAGAACCCCTGCTATAGTACAATAGTTGGTAACACACAATATTTATTATGTTACCAAAAATGTTAACAATCCATTAAGGTTTACAGACAACCCCCACCAGCAAATGGATACTAGATACAACACCATACCATGCAAACATTTCTGAAAAGCTGCTTTGTAACAATACATGTTGTGAAAGCACAAAAAAACATCACATCTAAATGCTAGGATACTGACATGGATTTGTTTCATAACAGGTTATAACAGGTGAGATTTTGCTGCTTCCGGAGCTTTCCTTCATGACCGGCATTCCCGAGAAGATGAGGAAGGACTTTAGAGCAATGAAGGTATGATGACCAATTAATCTGGTATTGGCAGATTCCCACAGATATAAGCTGAGCGCATATTTACATTTGAAGTGCTCGGATGCAAAAGCCGCAAAACGCCCCCTCCAGTGATATTAACCGAATGCTCTCTGCAAGTACACTAGTCAACATTCGAAGTGGATCAAAAAAGTTTATCAAAGGTGTCCTAAGACAAGAACGCATATTGTCCAATATTGTAAGACAACTTTTATGAAAGGTTTTGATCCACTTCAAATGTTGACTAGTATATTATAGGCTCATTGATTACTTCCGCTTCAAATCTGCTTTATCCCAGCTTCGGGCCAATCAGAAATACAGCAGAATCCATTAAAAGTCTGTGTTTTCTTGTAAATTAGCATTTTTTTCAGACACACTTAGAGGGTTGTGCATCTGAGCTCTCGTTAGTGATGCACCAAATTGAAAATTTTGGGCTGAAAACTGAATATTTAGGATTCACTTGGTCAAAAAAACCCGAAAATTTAGGATTCACTTGGCCGAAAACCGAAATGGAGGGGATGGGCGACATTAATTTTTGGCTTGCCTTTTCAGCATTTTTTAACATTTTTTATTTCGGTGCACCCCTGTTTAACATTTATAAGAAGCTTAAATCCAAAGTGACTTGTTTTTTAATACATTTTTTTAGGATGTGTGTTCATTGGGAATCAATTGCTAACACAATGCTTTACCAACTGAGCTACAGGAACGATAGAAGAGTTTATAAATAAAAAGTTAACCCACAAATGCTTCTGTCATGCTGAATTATCTCTCTTCATTTCCATCTAGGATCTGACCATGCACATCAACGTAGGAGCCGAGCAGCACACCCAGAGTTTGAAACAACTGCTGCAGAACATCAACACCAACGACGAGGCTCTTCGTGAGCTGGGTCAATGGGGTCTCAGCATCAGTCCAGAGATCCTGGTGGTGAGAACAGAACCTACACCCATGTTGCACCTGTCAGAAGAGTTTAGACCTGTGAAATTAAACAACACGTATCAGCTTCCAATATCAACGGATGCCAGTGGTCTACAAATATTACATTATTGACATCACTGATCTGTATTAGCTATAATGATTTGTATACAGTTTTATGTTCACGGTGATTCATAGCTAGTTTCATTTCCAAACTTTTCTACCTACACAGACTCCAGGAAGAACTTTGCCCCACGAGACCATCTGTCTGCGTTCGGCCTCCTTCGTCACATCATCATCAGTGGACTGGTCCAGAGAGGTGGTTCGAGACCCTTCCATCAGCACCGTGAGTCAGCACAATCTGAAATCACTGTGATTCATCAGTTTGTGAGGGAGTGTACATGTGCCACGCACGTCAGGGGATGAGAGGAGGTGGATTTCAGAAGAATTAAAAGCCGAAGATTTCAGATTGTAGGCATGGTGTCTAAAAAAAATAGGCGTTGAAACAGAGCGAATTACATTTCATTTTTGCATCACTTTACATGCACACATCAGGTTATCAGTTTATTGGCAGGCCTATTTACAGTGACATCTTTATCTATTACAATCTATGCATTTATCCAGTGCGACTTAAAGGGACACTCCACTTTTTTAAAATATGCTCATTTTACAGTTCCTTTAGTGTTAAACATTTGATTTTTACAGTTTTGGGATCCATTCAGCAGATTTCTGGGTCTGGCGGTACCACTTTTAGCATAGCTTAGCATAATCCATTGAATTTGATTAGACCATTAGCATTGCGCTAAAAAATAGTGATATTACGCACTGCCCGAAAATAGTCCACTTGGTAACTTTCAATAGCAGGGGACTATTTTCAGGCGCTCCGTAATATCACTACGCCTGCTGCAGCCATGTTACAGAAGCAAAGTCCTTGATTATTACGCCGGAATGGGAGTATAGTTCCTAGCCATATCTGCCTAGAAAATCGCAACTTTTAATTTTCCGTCGGTCTTAGTACACTTAGTAAAGTGAAGTGAGAAACTGTCAATGTCGTTAGACATTATAGAAATTAGTTATCATTAGATGTTCTAAGTTTTATAGCAAACGTCGTGTCTTTTAGGACATGTAAACATGATAATCCGGTTTTTGGAATGTAAATATGGATATCATCTAGTAGTATTATCATCTTGCAGTGTTTGCTCCCTCTTGGTTTTCAGCCTCGGATGCAGCTGGATGTGTGCATTATGACCGGGAACAGAGACGACCTGTAGAGCGCCATCAAAAAGCGCTGCTGTTATCAGAGTCCAGTACCATCACAGGTTTCAACCTATGGAGTCTCATTTTCTTTGCCAATAATGAGAAAGCATTTAACAATTGTCTAATTTCCAATCAAGTCAAAACAGATGGAAGTAATATATAAAATATTTATGTCGCATCTAAATCTGTCTCTCCCTTTTCCAGGCCATCAACGTGCGGACCATCTCCCAGCCTCAGAAGCTCCGCAGCATTGCTCAAATTCGCATAAAATTTGTTTTGGTTTACATGGGTTCATCAGGACCACCCGAAGTGCCTCTACACCAGAGAGGTCTTCCCACGTGGCTTTTAGCAATGCAGACTTTATATACTGTATAATTATGGCATTAAATGCCAAAATAAAGTAAATACTTGCAAACATTTCCTTAAAGCTCTTATTTATCTTGCTTGGGAACGACTTGGAACTTAGCCAAGAAAAGGAACCTCATTTTAGCACATCACGAGGTGCGTTTCTATTACCCTTTAAATTGCCAAATTGACATTGAGGATTGAAAATACGGACAGTGGAAACACGTAAATTCCTCTAAAACGACCATATATCGTCCACAAGATTTTTACGCTCGCATGAGGTGGTTTCTCAAAACTGCAATGGAAACCTGATGCAAGTAAGTCACGTTATTCAGGGTTCCCACGGGTCCTTGAAATCCTTGAAAGTTTCTGAATCTGGGGGAAAAATGTAAAGCCCTGGGAAGTTTTTGAAAATACATAGATGGATACAGGTCATTGAAAGTGCTTGAATCTATTTTATGCAAGAGGTTTTCTGGAAAAAAATCTATATTATTCCCTGTGTAGTGTAGGGTAATATCATAAAATTCTAGACTTTTTAAGCACACGTGCTAAACTGTTCGCTTTAAATGCTTATATCTTCTGTATGCGAATGTTGATTCATACCAAAATGCTTTTTGCATAGTTGTGTTTGACACATGAAAACATCTCTGGTTACGTACGTAACTGTTGTTCCCTGATAAAGGAACGAGACGCTGCGTCTCCCTTGCCATACTTCCTGCGTCCCTGTAACGCCATCTTTGGCAATATTTCAGATAGCGATATACTTCCTGGCTCCCGCATCACCCTGTCTTTGTCGTACAGCCTCACTATTGGTTGAATTTGATATACACATTCAGACGCACTTACCCCTGGAGGCGTCCCCAAAGTGTCACCGCAGTGCACGATGTAACCTTGCTCTCACTTGAAATGTGTCCCCACATTTATTACTTGAATTTGAGGGTATTGGACCCGGAAAGTCCTTAAAAGGTCCTTGAATTTGAAGTTAACTAAGGTGTGGGAACCCTGATTATTAATTGAAGATTACGCAGTAACGTCCCAGAAACACCTCAATACATGTCTGCTCCCAAGTATGAGAGCCTTTTCTTTGCCAATAATGTTTGGAAAACACTCCTACATCTCTTTTGATTTAAAATCATGTACTACTACCAGGAAACACCTATAGGTTGCCGCTCCTAAGTATAAGGGGCTTTCCTTGGCATTAATGTTTGGATAACACTTTCATTACTCTAGTGCGGTGGATTTGATATTAGTAAACCTACTAACATCTGTCGACGTAATGTTTGGAATGACTACATTCACATGACTACAAACTACGTTTCGGTCGCATAGCATCGATTAATGGAAACACGTCATTTCGCAATAGTCTTTTGTCGACATTTAGAAAATAACTGTAAAGTTTTGCGCAAATCTGCAATGGAAACGATTGCTAGGAAATGTATTTAGACAATGTTTATTAATATCTTGTAACTATTACTCTGTCTTTTACTGTCAACATACAGCATGCTGACCAAATGGTACTCCAGAGTTACTTTTCAAATGCCTCATGAAGAGATAATCAGCGGCTTCAGAGTCTGTCTGCTTGCCGCCCTTCAAAAGTACTACAAGGTAAAAATGGCGTTTTCCTTTACAGCCAAAGTGAAATCTAAGATATATTTAAATGATACAGCAAAATGATGCAGCTGCCATTAATAATTGAAAGGAAATCTGTGAAAGTCATGTAAAATGTATTTCACATAACCCTTGAGTTTGTAATCCTGCTCCTTTAGACCTCTGTTCTGCAGAGTTTATGCAACAGCAGAATTAAAAACCCCTTCTATAAACCATTCCAGGTGAACCACACCTTCCCAGAGAAGATTGTCATCTATCGGGACGGCGTGTCAGACGGACAGCTGAAGACCGTGGAGCTTTACGAGATCCCACAGGTTCTGAAATGCTTTGAGACAATACCAAACTACGAGCCAAAGTTGGCTTTCATCGTGGTCCAGAAACGTATCAGCACAACCTTGTACTCCTACGGTTCTGACCACTTCAGGACACCTTCACCAGGAACCGTCCTGGATCACACGGTCACCAACAGAGACTGGTTGGACTGCTTTATCGGTGTCCTACATTTAGATGTGAAGTGTTTTGCGAAAAGGAAGTGCATTTAAATGTAATGTAATAAAAATTGTTGTTTCTTCCTTCAGGGTTGATTTTTACCTTATGGCTCATTCAATTCGCCAGGGTTGTGGCCTGCCCACTCATTATATCACGGTGCACAACACAGCCAACCTAACCCCTGACCACCTACAGAGGTAAGAATACAGTTCGGTAAATAAAGATTTTTTTATGTATAGCTTATAAGAAATAATCGTTCTTATATAGTTGTCATTCATGCATGCCTTGTGACTGTTGGCCACAACTGCGCCCCATGCTAACAGTGTTGTATTTCACAGGTTGACATTCAAGATGTGCCACCTTTATTGGAACTGGCCAGGAACAATTCGCGTTCCTGTGCCATGCAAATACGCACATAAAGTAGCCTTTCTGTCAGGCCAGTACCTGCATTCGGAACCAGCAATCCAGCTATCAGAAAAGCTGTTCTTTCTGTGACAGGGTGTCCGCGGGGTTTTAAAAAGTATTAAAAAGTGATAAATCAAAATGGTCAAATTTAAGGCCATTAAAAGTGTTAAATTCATCTTAGAGGTATTATTTTTTCCAAATTAGGTATTATTTTTTCAGACTGTCAGGTTTCCTATTCTGATTGAAATTCTATCTGCGTTCGCGTTAGTTCGTTTAAATATGGGATATCTGGGCACATAATCAAAGATCTTTCGTCTCTGGGATGTTATCAAAGCCTGGAGTGGAGCCAAATCACGTTCCTCTCTCCACTGTGAGCGTACTGAAATCACTACGCACCGGATCCACTCCGGGTTTTCTGACTGTATCCCGTTAAGCTGAGGTAAAAGTTTATTTCGGCTAGCATGGTCAAACTTATAAAGCAGGAAGGCTCCGATGTTTTGAAGATCGATAAAGGTGTAAAAGACCAATGGAGATTGACTTGGCTTAGCGAAATGATGAAGATTGGCAAGCCTTTCAGTTCGGGGGCTAAGAAACCCAAACAGCCAGGTAACTTGCGTGTCTGCACAGTATGACTACATTAGGGGTCCTGTATTTTTGGGGGTAAATGATTTCTCACGTACGTGATCATCCGCGTCACGTTTTTTAATGCTATGATAATCTAGCCGCTGATACAATGGGTATGGGAAAAAGTAAACAGCAGAAACATTGCGCATAAAATAGCACATCAGCGCTGCCTCTATTGTAACATAATATTTAGTTGATAAAGGTACAGTCATTCAATTTCATTCACTATGGTTACAGACACCCTGTGGGATTTGTACACTACTTTACTCGAGTTGCTCGTTCAGGGTTTATATTCATATATAACGTTTGTATAGCTGTGACTGTAAGCTGTTGTGTGAACAGAACAGACCCTGGATTATTCGTTTATGTGTAACGTTTACTGAATAATATGATATGAAAAGTTGTATTTGTTCACATTAGTAAATGCATTATGTAACATGAACAAACAATGAAAAATATAGAGTATATAAGCATTAATGAATTCTTGTTTGTCATTACAGTAATTGATGTTAGTTCATAGTGCATTCACTAATGTTAACAGTTTCAACTTTGATTTAAAAAATATTAGTAAATGCTAAAATAAATACATTTACAATTAATAAATAATTAATAAAAGATTTATTAAAGGTGGTGATATTTATGTTTTCTTTTTATATAGTGAGTTATTTAGCATCCTTCGCATCTGAAATGCCCTGCAAACTACAGCTACCTATATATGCCACAGGAGACTTCAATATGGAATTTATGGCAAAAAATCTCCCCTTAAAATGTTATTGGTCTCGCCTACATAAAGTGTTAAAGGAATATGATTTGGCCTGAAAAACATTTCAGTCAGAATAATTTTTTTCACTTTAATCCATGTCTATTCTTTTTGTATGTTATATATGTCAAAATATGTGTAAATAATAGAAAGGTCACTGATTAACACTTGCAATTCAGTGTGGTGATGGTTTTAAAAAATATTCCAAAGGTATTAAAAAAGGTATTAAAAAGTTGTAAATTTAACTTAAGGATTGCTGTATATACCCTGTGTGAGCGAGAGACCGCACATTGTTACCATGACCACGGAGAAGTGGTGTTTGATTTCCCATTGTTTTATTGTTCTTAAACAGGGGTGTGATTCTTCCGGATAAATCCGGAATTCCGGCTTTTCCGATCTGAAAATGAGGCTTTCGTGAATCATGCAAATCCAATTTTTTGTGTGTGCGTGTGGGTGGGGGGTTGCAAGCCACCGTTATAAATAACCGAATATCACTTCGCATTAGTCTATTTATTTGTCATGATGGAACTTCATTCAAAGCAGAGCTCACCAAAGAGCTTGCAGTCAGATATCCGGCGTGTGTTGTTGGCTGCGAATTAAAAAAAAAACATGCGTTTGCCAACAAATAATATGAGAGAAACACATCTTTCACTCTCGACCAAACTAACAAACTAGCCAATCAGAAGTAGAATGGGGAGGGGTCTTTGAGGTGCGGCTGAGGTCCAGCTACAGATGCCGCGCTGCCGTGGTGAAGTCGTAACAAGTTAACGTTGTTAGCAGGATGAAGAGTAAGTTTATGAAGCCTAGGTAAGACAACCTAATTGATAAAGGACCTAAATCAGTGGCGCTGGGCATAGATAGAAGGAATAGGCAGAGACAAACAGCATTTTAGTAGTAAGAAAATTAAGAGAACCCGCCAGGTGTTTGCTGCTTTGACAAAACTGTCCGTTTCAAATCAGGCTATGCTAGTAATCTAAAAATGCTGACTCGCAATATCAATATAAAGTTGCGTTTGTGTCAAAATGTTTGCTTGCATTATTATTCTGTAATCACTTACGTTAACGCACGCATATAAGTTACGCAAACCGATCCAACGTCATCCTGACGAACACACGCATACGTTTGCTCCTCTTAATGGTTTGTGAATCTGGCAGTTATGCTTGTGATTACAGAATAATATAATGACAAACACACACATTCATGGATCTGGTTTGCCTGTGTGCGTGTGTGTGTGAAACGCGTAGCTCGACTGTGCCAAAAGAACTATGCAAAAGGCAAATGCACTTGACTGCCTTTCCAGAAGGTCATAACATTTGAATTAAGTAACAAATGTTGCTATCAATAATTAATCTGTATTAAATGCCCCCACTAATTATTCTATAAACATTAAACATGTTTATGCTATGACCAATAGCAAATCCCATTTATCAAATTGTGTATGTGGCTTGTGTGCCTTATTATTACCATATGCAACCAAAGATTTTACTAAAAGGGCATACATTTGTTTAGAAGAACATAAAAATCCTCATAGATCTAGTCACTTATTTTTACTCTCAAAATGCACCACATTGATGTATTTACTTTTAAATGCACAAAATGATTTTGTTCAGTCTGATGCAGTGGCAAGGCTACATAATGGTCAGGGTGGCACTTGCCCACGCATTGACGATTGGCCAATCAGATCGATCAACTTTGAGCCCAAATTATATTTCAACTGTATTTAATTTTATATAAATGTGTGTGTGTGTGTGTGTGTGTGTGTGTGTGTGTGCGCGCGCGTGCGTGCATGTGTGCATATGTATGTCGCCACGCCATGGTAGGTGTGCCGTATATTTTCCTGCTTTTTTGTCCTTTGCCAATCACACCTATGCTTAAAACTGTAACTTAAAACTGTGTTAGAGTATCTACTAAGTTTTAGTTGTTGAAGTTTTGTTGTGCATTACTAAAAAAAGTTGCACACTCCACATTTTTGTTTGTGTCTTCTGTTTCTGTCTCACTAAAGAATGCAAACCTATATGACTTGACATAACTCCCAAATGTGAAGCCTGACCATGCAACTATAATAGACTACAGACAGTAATATTAATGCACGTCCTACACTCTTAAAACAAATGTGTTGAAAACAACACAACATGTGTTATTTTTTACACATGTTCTGAGTGTGCGCAGGGACAACACATGTTGAGTTAAATTTAACACAGAATATGTGTTATAAAATGCAACACAAAAATGTGTTGCTTCAGTAAACACATTAATGTGTAACTTTCTATTAATTTAACACAACTGTGTGTTACCCAGTAATTGTTTAGTTTTAATATAAAAGAGAAAAAAACATATGATTTGTCAACTTTAAATAATGAAATCACGCAGAAAACTATTGAATATTGTTCACAAACTATTTATTTGTAAAATAACAAATATTTGACAATTAATGCTAGCATGAAAATATGCTAGTACTGTATGTTGCTAGATGTATGCTAATTTAAATAAATGTAAGTGCAAGTATAATCACTTCAAACATACATTACATTCATACATTTTAAAACACTATTTATAAAATAATTCATTGAATTTAAAAGCAACTGTGTTAAACATGTTGAATAGAACAATGTCTGAAATCATTTTCAACATGCAAGTTATCAAAAATTCTTAACTTGTCCTGAAACATTAACATGTTATTTTACATTTAGAAAAATACTTCAAATGAACTTGACAAGTGTATTTAAAGAAATTTCCATCACAAATATTTAGGGGTGGTTTCCCGGACAGGGCCTTAGATTAATTAGGAAATAACTGGTTTTAACAAACATGCCTTACTAAAAACATTTGTAGGTAATTTGTGCATTTTGAGGCAAAACAAAGGGCACTGATGTATTTTAAGATATGTCAGTGCAAGTTGTTTTCAGTTTGGACAGCTCTTAAAAATCTTTTATTCTCTAATCCCTGTCCGGGAAACCGCCACATAGTGCATGCATTGTTTAAAACAGACAGCAATTTTGCGGTCCATCTTGAAACTCCATTGCCTTGGATCGTTTGCAAGAGGACTGGGACAAGGGCAGATCATATTCATACAAAAAAAACTAAAGACAGTTGGCAGGGATACTTAAGGTTACTTAGCTAGTAAATTTGAAAAGTCTGTCTACCGCACAGGTCAGCTTGTCAACATCAAGTGGAAAGGCAAGAGAATCATTCATTGCGACAATTACGTAGTGGCCTCTATGTCCTGAAGAACCGCTGGAAACCAACTGTGGCTGAGCTGATTTCAGACACCTTTTCCTCATTAAGTAAGCAAAGAGGTCACGTTGGTACCAGCCTACAGAAATGAAACAATGAACATCATTAGAAAATGTTGTTGCATGAAAATTACTTATTTTATATAAAGTTTATAGTCACAAAGCTTACCGGCACCAAGTCCCACAGGTCTGAGACAGCAGAATTCACACAACAGAAGATGAATGAGAATACTTAACATTGTATAACACAGCTCATCTGGGTGTAGTAAACATGCAGGTCACATGCAAAATATAAATTATGAGAAAAAATTATTTAAAAAGGATTACTTTTATATCTTACATTGAATGTTACATTTTAAATGTCATTTTCCAAATAAAAAATTTGGAACAGAGACAGGAAATCATACCATTATGTTGACTGTCAGCTTTCTTCAATGAATGTCTGATGTCCATTTTCTTCTCTAAAGATGCTATTTCCCCGAGTTTCTCAATAACTGTCACCTCCCATTTCCTGATAAACGTGTCTTCTTTCCTATCGGTAAGTCTGGAAAACTCGATGTCCACCTTCAGTAAATTTAATAAGAAATATTAATATTGAAATGATGAAACACTTTGTGTAAAGTTATCTGCAGTCAAGTATATTACAAAGACTGGCATGTCCAGACATTGGGGATATTCCTTAAAGATTTCACCAACAGTTGGTGATTTTGTCATTACCTGTATCCATCTCCTTTGATGACTGAAGGTTTGGTCAATGGCATTCTTTATTGATGATGTCCTCTCACTTCAACTCCATTGAAGCTTCCGTCTGATGTTCTGTAGTCTCATTTTTATAAATCCACTGTGTGATGGCCCATCAAAAAAAAAAAAAAAAAAAGAAAAATGCTCCTATCATGATCAATGCAAAAATAGCACTAAGTTAGAGTCAAGTACAGTTTTTATACACATTCTCAAGTAAGTAATTTCATACACATTAATGAAGTATGTAAAAGCATCCTTACAGTACATTTCCCTCATTTTGACCAAATAAGACCATAATCCAACAACACAATCTCCTTTGCGAGTGCCAGCTTTTCTTTTTCAGATGGATAGCTGAAAAAGATTACAAACAAACATTGACACAAGAATTGTGATCTACATCTAGTAGAACAAAACTACACCCATTTTATTCACTACGTAGCACTTTAGCCTTACTGCAAGCAGTGAAAGGTTCGTGAAGTTTGACTCCTTACATTTAGACCACTACGTTATATTGAACGCGAGGGGCGCGACACGAAAATAAAAAAACATTATTATAAAATGTGGCGGTGCATCCAGTATGTTACAGCATCACCGAATAATAATGAGTTTTACCGTCTTTTGTCTCCTCATGCCGCTCACAGGTGTACAGTAGGTACAGTGACGTGCATAACGTTACTGTTCCACCATGTGCTTAACCAAACGCGACGAGGCGTCGTGATAATCGAAAGGCATAATTTATAATATCCCGTCCTATTAACGTCAGGACATAAACTGAAAAGAAACCCGTTACCGCGTGTCACGTCTATTTAGGACACGGTGTTAAAGATTTACGTTAAAGTGCTGCAAGTGTCACACATACTAACTAAACTGCAGTCCAATGTGCCTTTCATTAAACAATGACTGTTAACATGAATCTCCAAACGTAACTTTGCAAAACGAGCGAGCATTTAACGTTACCACAATAAAGTTTAAATGAACAGTCTCCTGCACAATTAATACGAAAGTTTCTTACACTATATGAAAAATAGATATCATATTATAACGGTAATTTTTTATTTAAATTCTTACCTGATGCAGACAGGAACATTCTTGACCTCTTGACTGGAAATGCGGTTGGAAAAAGAACGTCACAGCGCAGGCGCAACACAATATGCGTTCTTGTCTGTTTTTTTCTCCTCAATAAAACAAATACAAAATAGACTGCCAAGGCTCAGTAATAATGTTCACGAATTCCATAATAATAAAATTATAATAAAACACGCAAAAAATATACAACAATGCTTAGTTGTTTGTCCAAGTGAAACGTCATCAGCTGACTCGTGGGAACCTACGACAGCCACCAATGGAAGAGAACACCTGCATAATGTTTAAAATATTACTCTTATTGTGTCACAAAATGTATATTCAAAAGATATTTAGGCGAGAATGTATGTATAAAAAGATCAAATGTGCGGTCGGTTAATAAAGATAGCGTTTATTAAAAAATCTGCTCCGACTCTTTCGGAGTTCTGATCCAAACAACCACCGGATACTCAGCGTTCATGTACCCCGCCCAACGCAGCTTGATCTCGGCAAGTCCTTCTGAAAATCACCGCTGGCTGTTATGTGG
This sequence comes from Misgurnus mizolepis, assembly GCA_025389145.1. Lineage (NCBI taxonomy): Eukaryota > Metazoa > Chordata > Actinopteri > Cypriniformes > Cobitidae > Misgurnus > Misgurnus mizolepis. Next base: position 47,969,318 of record JAIFKI010000004.1, on the reverse strand, counting down.
TAGTAGTGGTTACAGTGGATATAGTTTGTTTTCGGTAATGTCTTATGGACAATCTTTGGTCTCATAAATATATTATCTGTTCCTGGGCAAATTAAGGACAAAGTTGCATTGCATAACTTTATATATATATTTTAACTTTGTGGTGAAGCAGACAGAGCCTTATTTGTGCTTTTGACCGAACTTGCTTGTATATTTCCTATTGTACAAACATCTTATACTTGATGATAAAAGAATGTGTTATATATGATATTTTTTATAACAAACAAAAATACAGGATAATCAGTGTCAATTAATAAATCACATTATTTTGATTTTTTAATAAAAACGACTTGATATAGTCATTAAATTACATTAATTATGCATTTTATTTTATGGAGTACTGGTAAACGTGTTTTACACATTCATTGTGTAAGCAGTTAAGCATAATATTTACACATTATTTGTCAGTTCTAACACAAAAATGTGTTGGAATCCTTTTACACATATTTTGTGTAAAATTTTAACACATCAGTTTTAAGAGTGTAAAAGGCCATTATACAGATCACTGAACAGATAAGTGTTTCACTATATTCATAGAAAAAGCTGCTTAGTAGGGTCAGTGTTATGATCCTGTTCTGTGTTTACCCTGTGTTGACTCTTATTTTGAAGTCCTGTTCATGTCTACCATATCTGTAGTTCTTTTGTTCATTGGTCTTTGTGTTGATTGTTTCCCAGGTGTGTCGGTCGTTAAATATGTTTGCTTTGTTCCTGGTCTTGTATCCTTGTCCTTAGTTTGGATTATGTTTGCCTGTTGTTTTATTTTGAGTTAAATAAACACTGCACTTGGATCCTCAATCTCTGTCTGCTTACTACCAGCATCACAGTCAGGCAATACAATAAAGCTGGGCGTACACGGTGCGAATTCTGACGGTCGGAACGAGTGAGTTTATACGAAAATAATTCGGACGCAGTCACACACGACAAGATTTTACTGTACGACTTGACGATTTCTGACGTAAGCATTTTCACACCTGTGAGGATGAAGTAGGCTACCTTTCGTTGTGGCAGAATGTACAAAAAATAAAACAAAAAGAAAAGGGTAAAGATATTGGCTTAGTATATAAAACAGCCTGGAATTTCTGTTCTTTTTTATTTCTATTTATGCATTCCGAAATTGCAATATAGGTCTAGTTCTGTGGCGGTGAAGGAATTTCTCTGGCAGTGATTGTTCGTGCTAGCGCATATGCGGTTTTACCGTCTTAATATATCATGTTATAGTGCCAAGTAAATATCTATATTGCTATTATTAATGTTACATATATTGTTGCTTTTTTATAAATATGACCGTTCAAAAAACACATTCAGTGGGCCTATTTATTTATTTGTAAATGCAGAATGAGGAGCAATGAGGTAAAACGCAAGCTAACGTTACACGTCTTTCCCTTTATAATTAAATTATTAAGACAACACATCTATAGCCAAATATTACTTTGTAAAACGAAAATAATTTAATTTAATATAAAGCACATTGTCTAGGCTTGTTATGTGCAAATGTTCGGTCAATGCGGTGTCTTGAAGTAAAAGTGAGACAGCATTTATGCTCCTGTAACTGCACAAATAAATGCCATACAGAAGGCATTGCATATTAATATAGTGCATTTTCACAGTAGGCCTTTGTAAATTAATACATAGCAATACAAATATAGTATTAAAACAAATTAATCATTATTTAAATAAAGTTTCAGAGATAGCCTACATTTTTAGTCATTTAAATGTTCTCATCATTTCAGAACAAGCTAAGGCTACCATATAACTTACACTGGGCTATATCATTTGTTCCTTTGGTCGAAAATATGTAAAAAAAATATATATATGTGGGTAAAAATACCGAACAAGCTCACTTGTTAAAGCAGAAGCTCCATAATAAGATGGGAAACATCGTCTCCGCATATGATCATCATGTTTATGTACTCTCTCAATAAATGCATATCTTAGCCTATTAAACATGGACATTCCGTTGCTTTTTTCTGTCGCGACAGCCCTTTTAATATCCAATCATTTATGAAACTACAGCAACTTTGGCACAGCTTGGATTACACAAAAATTGCGACATTCTTTGTACATCCTGTACTATTTAAACCAGTGGTCTCTGCACGGAGTCTACCCTTACAAAAAAATCCTGCAGGATTCCTGTAGGATTTTGGTCCTATGTGCAGGAATCCTGTAGGACAGAACAAAAATCCTGCAGGACAGGGCACATTCCTGCAGGAGTCCTGTAGGTCTGTTCACATACTTGTCCTGTAGGACTGTGTAATGTCCTGCAGGAATGAAGAATTCCTGCAGGTTTTATCATATACCTACAGGAATCCTGTAGGTATGTCTGCAGACATGTCTGTAGGACTGTTAAATGCCCTGCAGAAATTATGAAGGACTGTAGTTATGTGCAGGATTCCTGTGTGAAAGAATAAAAATCCTACAGGACAGGGTTATTCCTGCAGGACTGTGTATCCTACAGGAATGTAGGATTCCTGCAGGATTTATTACCTATACTGTAGAAGTCCTGTAGGTCTGTTCACACACTTGTCCTAGGATTGTGCAATGTCATCCAGGAATGAAGAATTCCTGCAGGTTGTTCATTATTTACCTACAGGAATCCTTTAGGACTGTGCAACACTACAGAAATGATCCCTGCCGGATTTAAAATAAAGATTTTATGTAAGGTGTTGCTATATGTTACATTTCTGATGGACTCAAAAGAGTTTATCAAGTGATAGACTTCATTACTAATAATTTAAAAGTCATGTAAGACAAACCTGCAGGACAAATGTACATGTTATATTGCTATAACTTTGCATGGGATATGAAAAAAATATATACATAGATGTAAACAGTCCACAAAGTAATTTTATTTAGCAGTGTGATTTAACATAAAAACACTTATTAAAATAAGTTTAATCCAAATAAAACAAAAGGGAATAGACAAACAAATAAAAACAAAATGAATAAGACTTATAATTCAGCCAGGTCCAGTCCACAGACTGCCTTAGACCTTGAGAAAATCAGACATCCTTATATCATATCATATGTATATATATATATATATACACACACACACACAAACAAACACACAGATGCATACACATACATATATTAACAATCCTATGTATCACTGTACATATGTATTAACTGCAAAAGTTCAAGAATGCTCAAGCTATTTGTTTGAAATTATAAATATGAGACAAAAATGACTTTAGGGTAGGGTAATTCTGGACTACAAATCAGTCAACTTCCCATTTGTTGGGTTGAATGCAAAGTAAATTATGTACACATCCCACATTTTTTAAGTAAACACAAGTTGTTCTAATCTCATTGCACTTGATTAATTTGACATCACTTGAGATATAATTTTCCGTAACTATCCCTGACAAAATAGTTCCTGTTTGTCTGTCTTTAACCATGTTAAACCTGGTTGTACTAATTGGATCAATAAAGGCATAGCCTGTGTCAAGACCCAAATCAACAAATTATCTGACCAGTGCCATTGTGCCTTGTTCTGTAACAACTGCGTGGTTAACTCTTCTTGACAGTGTTGTGCTTGCTTTTGAATGAACCCTGTTTCCATTAATTAAAGCTCTTAAAAAAAATGCACATTGGTCAACATTAATGTTTTGCTCTCGTAACAGAAACGACTCCCTTGGTGTTGGTGCTCTTAGTATAGGTGAGCCCTGAAATATTGTGTTTGTTTTTTTAACACAGTTTGTGGCAAGTTTGTACCCACGTAGCATACGCTCAACAAAGTCTGTGCTTGGTTTTTTAACACTGCCATTGTAAACAGTAGAAAAAAGTCTTGGAACACTTTGAAAAAGGGAAAAGCTATTAACTATGTGTTCTGGAACAGCCTGGGTGCCATGAAAGAGCTTTTGCAAGGTACCATTGTGACTTTCAAAAATAAATGCACTTTGGCACCATAGTGGACCCCAGTTTCGTACCGACTGTGCAGCATGCTCCAAAATGTGCACATAAAAACTGACATGACATTTGCCATACAATCTTTCAAAGCGGCTCACAAACGTTTTTAATAGGTGTTCAGCTACATCAATGTCATGAGAGGACATGTCATCTTTTAATAGACAGTAAGTTGCTTGGACAAGAAGTAGTAGGTGCTCCAGATATTCAGATGGTAAGATGCCAATCAGGCATGGAATACTATAAAATGAAAGGAAATTCCTATATTCTGAAGCCTTCCAGAATTTGCGCAACCTAGCAGAGCGTGGAGGTCTTGTAATATTAACTGGTGGTTTGATTTTAAAAAGGCGTTTGTCAATGGTCGTAACTAATCTTCCCAAATACCATCTCTCTCCATGGTACATTGAATCAAACCATAGAGTCGTGAATTGCCTACTAACACCGAGTAAAATCCCATGCATGTAATCAAAAGAAAATCCCAAAATCATATTAAAATACATTAAGAACATTAAAGGGGATGGCCCTTTGACCCCCTTAACACATGTGCCAGTTTCAACTGCTCTTTTAACATCATCAAAATGCTGACTGTGGGTACGTGGTCTTGCATCTCTTTGTTGTGAAGCATACACCCTAGTAAAACCATTTCCTTTGGCAACTATTTCTCCTTTCTTATAACACCAGTTGCATCCATATTCCCCATTAAATTGCTTCGTGTTTTGGACCGAGCAGCGAGCAACAGAATCACACACACAGACAAGATTGAACACACGCATTTGTGTACTTTGTCCTCTGTGCTGTACTAACAGACCTTCTTGCTCTAACTGAATGCACTCATCAACAAAGGCCTGAAGAAAAGAATTCATTTCAGGCTTAGAAGCACCAAACCACAAACCTGCCAGGAGCACATGCTTATTTCTCATATCAGGAGGAAGTTCATTAATTACAACTTGAATTGGCCAAATGTGAAAAGGCGATGATTTAAAAATAGGGACACCATCAACATTCCATGTGAGTGAAAGGTTAAATTGACCCGGATCATTCAGAAGATCTACCGATTTATACATTGCACCATCAAATATATCTTGGACACTGTCTGGACTGCTTTTTACTCTGGTCCATTTGTAATCCAGGGCTGTTTTAAATTCTAAATCTAATATTTTTTCTTCAAGTTGCTTTCTGATTGATAATTTCATGAACATGTCACCAGATTCAATAAGAGAGTTCTTATCCCCAGGTTCAGAACCACATGAAGCACAATTTACTGGGATTTCATTACCAAAGTAATGATGACATGTGGGGCAGATGTACACAATTTCAAATGAGTTACAATCAAATTCTTTCATGAACATGTATAGACTATTTTGTGCTCCATTGGTTCCTTCTGGACAATGTAAATTAATTAGATCTAATAAATCACCAAGAGCAGATTTTGTTGTGGTATGCCTAAGAGCATAGGATAAAATTGACAACTGAGATTCTTCTTTAGTAATCCTAGCGGTGGGATATATTTTGTCTTTCACAGCTCTTGAGTTCTCATCAGCATTATTGTCCATGTTGCCATGTCCTTCAACATCCATCTGAAAGAAATAAATATTCTTCTTTTGTTCTGTTAAATCTACACCAAACACTTACTACACTATTACACAGTTGAAAAGAAGAGTTACAGTTTGCTTAAGGATCGAGAGACATGATAAAAATATAATAGTTAAAGAAGTGAGCAAACAAAAGATAAATGTAAGTACTGTATATACAGATGTTGCCATTTCAGATGTACTTACTGTGGGGTCCTTAGGGGGTGTCATATGCCAGTTTTGTTCATTCTCATTGTCAGATTCTCCTTGCTATCACAAATGAACAAATAGTTACTCTGTACACAAACTACAAGCATTGATAAATGCAATTTTATTTCTTAAAGAAAATGAGTTTTTACCATGTTATGCTGTAGTGTTGTGTTGAGTTCGTCCCACTCCTCTTCTTCACTTTCAGATGTGTCATCCTGCCAAATAGGGCAATGAACAAATACGGTTAACAGACAGAATACATTACAGTAATAGGAACAGCTGAATTAGTAGCAACCTACTGTGGAATGATGTGGTGCCTTGTTACAGTGGGAACTGCTTTCCTCTTCGCAATTAGATGTGGCATCCTGGCAATCAGAAACATGTAGTCAATAGATAGCCCAAGCTAACATATATAGATAGCTTATTTTGGTGCTTAAATTGAAAGATAATTTATGGTGATACTTATAATTATGACATGTGTTAGTGTACAAAGGAAGCACATTACAATAGTATGAGACATAATTTGCATTTAAGCTTTTATCATATGCAAGGTTTGTACTTACTTGATGCATTGGATCTTGTAACCATGTTTTGTAATGTTTCCTAAAACCTTAAAGCAACAGAAAAAAACCTAAGCTCCACATCAAATACTTAAAAGACAATCATATTTCCAATACAATGTTTAGTAGTACCTTTTTGACTATCACTCCATCTTCTTTTGGTAGCTGTTGGAATTATTCTCTTGTGTTGTAGGTACAACTTGTACTCCATTGTCTTTACTCCCTGCAAAATTAACCTCTGATTATTGCTGCATATTAAAAACTAACAATGTTAAGATATAGCCTAGATTTAGGGTCACGTGACTGAGATGTTTCTCATGATCTTGAAAACTTTGCAAAATATGTTTGCTTAAATGTTTGAAAGTAGTTTTGTAGACAAAAATATAATCTAGCAAGTTATATAAAATGTTAAGTGTATATTTTTCCATTTTTTAAAATACTTTTCTACTTTAGACATTATTGTTTACTTTGTACCATGATTACATTTTCTAAATGTGTAAAAATATGAATAAGTAACTTAATCTAAGTGACCCTAAACGTTTTAAAAATAGTATATAATATTGTAAATAAAGAAAATAGACTGTATAATATACATTTTATATTATTATGCAAATTAATAAAATAAATGTTATACTTACAGTGAAACGGGTCTGTTACGTTGTTGCCTGGTTACTTTGTTTATCTTAAATTTCCGTTATTTTGTTGCTTGCGCAAACACTCGAGAAAAGGTCACGCGCTGTGTTTTCCAGACCAAGACGATCGTCGTTACTGCGCCATCTTTCGGTGATTTAGGTGAGTTGAACTTACATTTTCATCAATTAAAATACTTTAATGCAAAAACAAAAACACTGTTGAAGAATGTAGGTGAAAAAAATTTAAGACTTTCTATAAATAGCAAAGATATTATACATACCGTGTTTACTAACATAGGTTACTATAGTAACAGCTTAAAACCACACTGAAGTTGGTTTGTGTTATTTTTGCCAAAAAAAGAAATCCTCCAATCTCTCTCTCTCTCTCTTTCTCTCTCAGAATACATGTTATCTTTATATTATTTTCTGCCTAGGCAACATGTGGGCATTAATTGAATGGAAAGAACTGGAAGCATCTCTTGACATTGTCAAGCGAAAAGACATTCTTCAAAGCGGTGTAGTTCATGAGGGGGATGTCGTTGATGTTAAATATGAAGATGAAAGCTCTCCAGCAATTGTTTTCAAGCTGAGTGGTAAATGTATTTTTTATTTAGCAAATGCATTTAATCAAAAGAAGATAGCTATCTAAAAAATATATAGGAAATTTGACAATTAGGGTTAGACAAGTAAACGAGTATATACATATTTAGATTTAAATTCTTTATATGCTCATATAAACTGTAGCTACAATGTTAACGATTTCCCTGTATTTTTACAGTACGGTACTGGCAGCACGGTTGCCAGTAAGTTACTGTATTTTGGTTCTACAGTACTGTACTGTAATCCAGTTTTACAGTACACAAACTAGTACCGTATAGTTACAAAGCAGTACTGTACTGTAATTTTACAATAATAGCCTATTTTTTTTTACAGTAATTTACTGTAATGTCTATATTGACCCATAAATACTATTTATTACTTATTACAGTTAATACAATAATGTATTATAGCTAGATATTTAGGTTTAAATCTATAGTTATTAATATAGTAAAAAAATGCTATCCTTGACATGACATTATGAATTAAAAGGCAATCCAAGCAATGTTTATATCAAAAATTTTATTAAAAAAACATGTAATTGAAACAATCATTTAAAACAAGATAAACAATAATAAACAAGTAAAATAAAATAAAATATTATAAAGTATAAACAAGTTTGGAGGCCCCTGCTGTAATATATTTAACTCTGGCAAATAGAACACTGGTCCATAGTTTGAAGTTTTCAGTTTAAAGTCCATCATCGACTAAAAGGTAACATTTCACTGTGGTAAAAAGAACACTGTTCCATAGTTTGAAGTTTTAAGTCCATCATCAACTAAAAGGTAACATTTAACTGTGGTAAAAAGAACACTGGCCCATAGTTTTAAATATTCTATTTGAATTTTATTGAACACTAAAAATAAATGCATTAAACTGTGGCAGACTGACACTGGCCTTTAGTTTGAAGTCGCCCATTCAAACTCTATCAGGGACTGCATGAAGCTGTTCACATGGGGGTTAATGGCCACAGCTTTTCTCTGCACCAAGTTCCTTGTCTTTTTGCTTGCTCCTTGTGTGGATGTGCACTTTTTCCCATCTTTGGGATTAATTCTGTCCAGAAACCTGTTAGAAATATCACAAACTTTAAGTCAACAAATATAAGATAGAAAAAGATTCTTAAAAAACACCTAAACTCAGCCCTGAATTTACCCCTATTCTGAAACCTTCTGCTTTTATTCTAATGTTCCACACCTAATTACATTAAAATACAGAAGATTCACTTACCTCTGAACAAACTCTTTCCTCAATGGACAGCATCCACATGGATCATGTCATGATTGAATGTCCTGAACAGAAAGTACAATTGTTACTGATTTGGATACAATATTTTATTCTGTGTGGGTGTGTGTGGTCGTGTGACAGTGTTGCGTGTGGGAATTATGTATGAGTGTATACATGGGTATTTAAAGAAACTGTAGTGGTAAAGTGTAAACTTACCGAACAATGTGCTTGGTGTGTGTCTGGTGTCACCCGTGTGCCTCCACATCTGCCTTAACTCCTGAAAAGTGCAAGGACACTCATGTAAACTACAAATAAAAAGTGATCAGCCACATTCCTGTGTACTTTTACATGTGACGTAAAAGCATTTAATATTGCAGTCGAAAAAATACATGACTAGTAACGTGTAACTGTACATCCTGTACTTGCCTGGTTCCTTTAAAGATGATCCATCTTACTCAATCCAACTTACAAGCAATGGTAAGACTGTAAAAAAATACAAATGTTACAAAATCTGTTAGCCATAGAAATAAGTAGACATTTTTACAGTCTATGGTTATATATAAATGTGGTCAATACTTACAGAAAACATATAAACCACAGAGCAAAGTGGAGCAAACTGTAACGTTAGAGCTGTAAAAAAAAGATATGATGTGTTACTGGCTGACATTTTGAAAGCATTCTGTTTAATATGATGCATACCAGTGGAATAAGATTTTCAGAAAAGTAACTAAATAAGTCAAATGTAACTTTTGTCAGAATTGGGTTTTTATTAAATTATTATTCTAACATCTTGTCTACAGAAAATCTCTGAAAATATATTTAGTGAGGAAATAGCGATTTATAGTGACAAGGTAACAAGCCTGCCTCTTTAATGTTTCACCCGGACAGGCGGCTGTGTAACACACTATTTCACGCAAAGTTTTTTTTTTACAAAGTTGCTCACTTTAAGGATTAACATGATCGCCGCAATTTGAGCAATCCTGTTGATGCCAGTGTCCTACACGATGTTATAATGGACTATTTTACATCCAGAGATGAAGGATCAGATGACAGACGAGAAGAAGGTACCTGTCATGCTATTACGTAAATGCGGAGCCCATCCTCCTTTTGTGCATTGATTTGAGGTGTTTTGGAAACTTATATTGCATGTAATACATCTGAAGTGGTGGAAATAATATGCCATACAAAATGTATCGGACAACTTATTGGGCGTGTAAAACGCTTTAAAGAAAATATGCTTTGGTCTAATATACCGTAATGATAACAATAAGCGCGCAGCAATCATCTGATAATAAGATGAGCCCAGGTCTGAACGATATTTGGCCGCAGTTACAACTGCAATGCATATATCCAGTTAAATATGAGGTTTCTTGGTTTCACTTCTGTTGAGGAGTTGATTACTACGGTCTGTGTTGAATATTAAGTTTACGGCGTGTCGAGTCCTGTCTGTTTATGTTGATATTCTTAACTTTTCATATTTGAAAAACACGCAAATACAGATTAATGTGAATATGAATATGAAACTGTGCTTTTTCACGTGCACAGCTAACGTTAATCTACGAGTCAGCCTTGCCAAACAGTCGAACTTAATACTTCTCTCTACCGCTAACTGAACAGATAAAACACCGAGATAAACGACCATATTCTGGGACCGCAAGACCGCGCTGGCGGGTGGTCTTTGTCCATTTTGTTAAAAATAGTTTCATTGTTACCACACTTTCAACAAATATAAACTCACCAAAACCGTCATAATTTAGTTAAAACAACCCTATATTCATTAATAAAGGTGTAAAGCGAGTTAAGGCAGCGGTAGGCATCTGTGTAATGTTAGCTTACTTTCTGAGGGAGATTAAAACTTTGTTGGCGACCATTTTCTCTCTCATTGCACGTTTAAAACAATATGACAAACTATTGACAAAATTCTTCTACTAAAAATTTAGTTTTCATGAAACAGAAAATATACCAAACTCACCGAACTGACAGAAATCAATCGTCCTCCTTCTTCAGCTGCAGCCAGGAGTTGTGCTCTCTCTCCCTCTGTGTGATTTGACTCGTGCGCACTTTCTCTGATTATTGCAAGTACACCTGGCACATTACAGCAATGGCTACAGCAAGGTTACATCAAGACCAAAATATACTGTAAAATTTTCCCGCTCAAACAAATTTACCCAGAATGCACTATGAACTGCAGTACTTTACTGTAATGTACACATACAGTATAGTACTGTGGATTTTTACAGTACAGTGCTGCTAAATCTACAGCGACATCTAACAGTGTATGTAACCTGAATCTAAACTATTCCTTTTAAATAACAAACCTTCTCCTGTACAGAAAATAAGGACAAGCTACTGAAATGTTTACATCAGATAGAGTTAGAGAGGAAGCAGAAAGAGGAGTGCAAGCTGCCTGAAAAGAGAGCTGTTAAAAGGAAGCAAATATTTAGTCCAGAAAATAGTCCAACATCAAGTCCAGAAAAGAGACCTAAAAAAGTACATTTTAACTTCTGGATAATATCCATTTATCCTTATATTTGTTTGACAATTGCATGCAACTGATGTTATCAAACTTTATATTTTGTCTCTTAATTAGGTGGGAAAATCACAAAAAGACACACTGTTGTTTAATAAAATACAGGAAAAAAACTATGAAAATAACACAATAAATGATATGAGAAGGGAGATCAAGGCCCTCAGAACAGAATCAGGAGCTAAAGGCCCTGAACTTTAAACTACAAAAAGGTAGGCTATATATACACATGTTAACATTTTTTTCTTTGCTTTTAAGATATGTATTACAGAGTTTTTTTAAACATTCGATTCTATTTATTCAACATTAGAGATTATTAACAGATTTGATGAGGTGCTACCTAAAAGCAGTGTAAACAAGCACGCTGCACCAACCAGCAACATAACAGTTGCGGCTTGTACTGCCCTTCAACCAACCAATTCCGATCTCAAGATCTTCTGAACAGGAAAATGTGAGAAATTTATTTTTAAATAACCTTTTCAAAACACTTTGAATTTTGTGATTATGTAAAGCATAAGTTTATACTGAAAAATAAGTACATTATACGTATAAAGTGCAGATTTCAAGAAATTTATGCAATTCTACCTTAAAACATGCTTTACTAATTTTACCTGCGATATTATAATAAATGTGTTTTTTGTACAGGTCGAAATCCACAAAAAATTAAACATCAGGAAAGAGACGTTCCAAGCATGTGGAAGAGGAGGCACATCATGGTCAGCCATGGTTAAAGATTTAGCTGTGGCTGTTTTTGGAAGAGGCACACTGGCAACACACAGCCTATCTGGAAAAATTGGAAATGCCAATAAAGATTCACAAGCCAAGCCTCCATTAGACCCAGTAAAAGTCGAGCTTATTTTAGGTATAAAAATGTTTTTTTATCTTTTTTGTTTTATATTGTTTTTTATATATTCGTATGTTTGCTCTAACAGCAAACCCTTAATGGATTCTGCCAATATCATTATCTCATTATATCTCATTATTTTATTACATTTTTGATGGAAGTGGCGTTTAGCGGCTTTTAAATCTAAGCTCTTCAAATGTCTCTGGATATTACTTTTTTATTCTCACACTGAAGTTGTTGCTGTAATTTCTCTTTCAGACACTGTTCAGAAGAAATTTCCAGAAACTCCACGGAAGTTTCTTAGGGCTTCTTTACGAGAAAAAATGAACGATGAACACAAACTCGTAAACAGGTTTCACATTCTGAATAGATCGTTTCCTTTTCAAGCATTATTAATTACACATTTTGTTTTATAACAACTGTATAAAAGCATAAATGTGTGTGTACATGTATTATAGGTCTATTTATCTTTCACTTTCTTAGGCAACAAAAAAGGGACTGTGTTACAATGCAATACTGAGAGGTGAGGCTCATAAATGAGGGCATTCACTTTAACATGTAATTTTATGCTGTGTCACCTATATTGTAGCTATAATGTCTCTTTATTTCTTTCTAGAGTGCAGTGTAGTTTTGCTGTGATGGTTACAAGTTCTGCTCAGAATGTTCATCTTTATATTTTGTTATTTTCCAGACCCTTGTGTGTTAATAAATACTAATCAGTTACATTTTATGAAGTTGTTTCTCAATTCTTTTCTGATGTGCTTAATAAATATGAAGCGCATATCCTTGACTTTAAGATGTGTTTTGTTCGACTGGATTCTTTTAGGATTGCTGCAGAAGTCCTGTAGGATTTTAACATTAGTGGGTAGGTTTCCTGTAAGTCTTCTACAGGATTCCTGTAGGTTTCCTTTATAATTCCTACATACGTCATGCAGGCTTCCTGTAGGAAACCAGCAGGAGTCCAGTAGGAAACCAGCAGGATTTCTGTAGGAACCTACAGGCTTATACCAGCAGGATTTCTGCAGGAACCTGCAGGATTCCTGTAGGAAATCAGCAGGAGTCTTGTAGGAAACCAGCAGGATTTTATAGGAAACCCTGCAGGAGTCCTGTAGGAAACCAGCAGGAGTCCCGTAGGAAACCAGCAGGATTTCTGTAGGAAACCTGCAGGCTTCCTGTAGGAAACCAGCAGGAGTCCAGTAGGAAACCTGCAGGCTTCCTGTAGGAAACCAGCAGGATTTCTGTAGGAAACCAGGAGAATTTCTGTAGGAACCTGCAGGAATACTGTAGGAAACCAGCAGGAGTCTTGTAGGAAACCAGCAGGATTTCTGTAGGAAACCAGGAGAATTTCTGTAGGAACCTGCAGGATTCCTGTAGGAAACCAGCAGGATTTCTGTAGGAACCTGCAGGAGTCTTGTAGGAAACCAGCAGGATTTCTGTAGGAACCTGCAGGAGTCTTGTAGGAAACCAGCAGGATTCCTGTAGGAAACACACAGAAGTCCTGTAGCAGAAGTCCTGTAGGAAACCAGTGGGAGTCCTGTAGGATCCCGCAGGAAAATGATCACGAAAATCCTGTGGGATCCTGTAGGAATGTGCAGGTATGTGGTGTGTAGGTCCTGCAGGATTTTTCCTGCAGGATTCCTGCAGGATTTTTTTGTAAGGGTAATAATTTTTATATTTATTACATAATTTAGTTGGCTTATTTTATGTTTACATTGTAAATGATGATAAAACATATTAACAAGTAAAGAGAAATCAACAAGTAAAACAAAAAAGTTTTAATATCAAAAAGCCTCGTTTAATGCATTGTGGTAGCAGTGGCGCCCCCAGGATTGTTTTCATGGGGGGGCACAAAGGGGCCAGCACAAATCTTAGGGTGGCACCATTAAAAAATGTATTATGCCTGAATCTAATGGTCAACAGTTTTCCCTTTGCTTTTAATGCTACTTGGACTATAGTTATTCTTATTTATTACTAGTATATGATTTACTAGAGACAAATAAAAATTGCAAATAATTTAAAGATCAGATGGTGGAATAGTATTAATCTATCAAAGATGAGTATCAACCGATCACCGTTTGAATTGTGTATTTAAATACATTATTTTATTAAACTATACAATGAGTTATATCCAGTGTTATCCAGTTAACATACTCTAATTAAATGAGTGACATACTTTAGTCCTTAACACGTCTCTAGTCTTAAGTTTTCTCGACGTGGGCACCAATCTTACCTCTCTCTCTCTCTCGCTCTCTCTCTCTCTCTCTCTCTCTCTCTCTCTCTCTCTCTCTCTCACACACACACACACACACACACACACACACAAAGACGCGTTTGAAGGGAAAAAAAGCGCGTGTTTTCGGCAATTGCGCAGCCCAATTCGCGTCATTCGCATCCCCCCTTGCAAGGACGCGTCTGTCTGATAGCAGGTACACTGGCAAGAGTAGAGCGAGACCTTCAGCCTATGTGACGGGCAGGGGCGTCATGCACCATTTTTTTTAAGAGGGCACAGTGCGCACAGCTCACAGAAATTTGTGCATACACAGACATCAAACGAAATATTATAGATTCTTCAGTCTTTTCCATGGCACTTACATTTCTAACAATCTGAGCGCCCCATGCTTTCATGCAAAAACCTCCAAAATAAATGTGTTGACTAACTTTTATATGAAATACTATTCAATCGGAATAATGACATATTGGCATCATATTTACATCTGAAACGGCATGTTTTGTTTATTTACGTTTTGTTTAATGACTTTAATTGTGTCATTAATGCATTTTGCAAAACAACTGCATTATCCTATGAAATTAATGTAATTTTAAATCCATAAAGTATATAAACAACGAAAATGACATAAGCTTTAGCCACGTGATTGATTTTAATGTTCAATAACGATTTAAAAAAATATGTTTAGATAAAATTATTAGAGGAACGGACTTTTGCATTAAATGTTACCTCGTATGTGAGCATGTGTGATTCCGCGCCCCCGTGCCCGTGAACTCTGGCGACCTTTGCCGTTGCACCAAGAAGATGAATCTAGAAATTTCTACTAATATAACGTCGAGACGGTCACATTTTAAACTATACATTTTCTACACAGAGGAGGTTAACTGCACATTACCGTCCTGGGGTTTGGAAATGTTGTGAGTGTTTCTTAGACGTTTTAATTCCTCAGAAAGCCAAAGGCAACAGCAAAGCTCATGAGCGCTCTCAGACGCTGATGACGCCAGAACAAAGAAATTTAACATGATCAAAACGGCGAAAATCTCCGAAAAGTGACAAGGATGCAGCACAGAATTGATTATATTGCGCATATTAAACAGATTAAAAGACAAGTAACAGATTAATGGATGCTTCTGTGAATTTGAGGTTGCATGCAAAATCCAGTTGGCTCAAAAACGGAGGGTCAGTTTGAATGGGCATGACGTCTCTGGTGCCCCAGCCCAATTTAAACCCTGACAGTGATTAAGCTTGGAACAATATGCTTTATATAACCTATAATTAACTGAGTTTTACTTACTAGTTTGTGAGTTTCTTCTGTAATGCATCCAATGGCTGAACAGGAGCGAACAGGACGTCACGTGTACGTCACATGGATGGCAGTGCGGCTGCGCGTACTCACGGCTTTGCGGGTAAAGGTGAGGGGTGAGGGGAGGGGTTAAGATCGTATTCTATTTAACACATTATACAAATGCATATTATTTTTTTACATAGTTCTTTTAGTGTACATTTTAATGAATACATATTACTACTATTATTTAAATATAAAAATCTCAACAAAAATTTTTTTTTTAAATCTCATTCTGCTTGGGGGCGCCACTGTGTGGTAGCACTTATCAGAACAGCGGTATAGCCTAAAACAACTACACTCTCTCCTGTTTCCACACACATCCAAAGCTGTGACCCGAAATCACAAAAACACGTATGACAGGTTTTTTAGGCAAAGAAGCTGATCAAAAGGTCGTCACTGAGAGGACCTGTCATATTTGTCATAATGTCCGGTCACCGGAGTGTGTGTGTGCGCGAAACATAGCCAGCGATAGAGTAGTCATCAAGATTTGAGGTAGCAGTGCTACATTTGTCTTTCTTCTTCTGCGTTTTGTACATTCTGATTGGTCAACTTCAAGTGCTTTGCCAGATCGTCTCGTACACCCGCACCAACACTACGAATTTATACCGACAGCTCCCGAACTTTTTTGACATGTTTAAAAATTATCGGGAGGTCGTAAGGTGCTCGTAACCTGCTCGGCTCGTTATTCCTCTCACACGGTGCGAGCCGCGACCATACGAGCATGAACGATTTGCTCCCGAGGAAAAAAATCGCATGCGAGCCCCTACGACAGCAAACATCGCACCGTGTACGCCCGCCAACACAATAAAAAGGTATTAATAGCACCCAGGGGTTAAAGGGTCTTGCACTCAAAACACTAAGTAGCTACAAAAATCACCACAGGTTTCCGGTGTAGTGTCGAGAGAGCCTGTCAGATTATGTTCCCCCTCAGTTCTTACTACAGTTGGGGTTAGGATTTGGTGTGAGGTGGGGTTGGGATTTAGAGCCCTGCACGGGCTTAAAACTCCAGCCCTAACCCGGCCCTGAACCGACGTGTTCAAGCCCTACCCGACCCCAGCCGACAATGCCTGCAATTTTTTCAGCCCGAACCCGACCTGACCCGAGACCAATATCAATTACTTTTAAGCTCTCTCTCTGACGCGCACGCTCTTTGATGCGCGCTCTCTCTCTCTCTCGGACGCGCGTTCTCAAACATAATAAGAGGTGAAGTATAGCTTTAGCCTACAGAAATGCTTATTGCTTTAATGTAGGGAGTTATAATAGCTCATGTTCACAGTTCATATTTATGATCTTACAGTCCATTTGAAAATTTTTGTACGAACTGAATGTATTCTTCAGAAAGCACTTCATAACTTCCCTTCCCTGTCGCTGTTCAGTGTGCAATTAATAAATAAAAATTAGTATGACGTTAATTTTTTAAAGTGTGCGAGGTCCGTGCACGTCCTCCGCTAGCAACACAGAAAATGGCAAAAAGCGCAATCGGCTAAACGAGCATTAAATATTAATATGACGTTGATTTTTTGTTTTTATTCATTTATAGTCACAAAACTTATCAACAAAACATCGATTAAAATTAAGAGACAAATTATATGAAACGAAATTTATTTTAAAGTAGCAAGAAAAACTTACATTAAACTCGGAAATAATGTCTGACCCATTACAATTCTACCTTCAAATTGACATTTACAACGCCTATGGCGTTTAAAATTATGGTCTATCTTTCGTATTAAGCTAACTAAATTTAAACAAAACATAAACAACATTACAACAATATTCAAACCCAACAATACTCAAACATAAATATAAAACAGACATTATCTTTAAGGATACATAAAACAATCTGATATAGCGTTTATAATAGCTGGTTGGTAGATGTTTACTATTTTTGGCAAAACCTCCGTTGCAAACCTCCATTTACCTGAATAAAAATTATTTTTACTTTGAAAATGATGCGCTGTCACATTAACATGAGCTGTTCGTTTACATAAGACTCCATCTACGTTCATTTACACTGCAGCGCAACGTCTGAGTTCTCAAACTAAAACAGGGTCTGCAGCTTTTCCGAACGAATCCGTTTATGAGGGATGAAAGCGGTGGTGTGTAAATGAAAGGCGTAAACGTAGCAAAAGTAACGTTTTAAAGGACAAACGCATTAAACATGGCCTCAGATGCGCGCTGTCTCTGCTACACACACACAATGAGGAGAGACGCTAAAATAAGCCCGAGCCCGGTCTGTAAAAAAAAAAAACGGCCCGAGCCCGGCCCAAATGGGCTTAGCCTGTCGGGCCCCGACGGGCTTGCAGGGCTCTATTGGGATTACCAAATCAGCAGGCCCAAAATATCTTGAGCTGGCCTGGCCTGCTTGCAATCCTTGAGGGGAAGATGAATTCCCAAGTTTATCAGACAATTCTTCAGGATATTGTCTGTACGTCAGCTGAAACTGTGTAGAAGGTAGGTGATGCAACAGGACAATGACCCAAAACACCAGAGCAAGTCCACAACAGAATGGCTTCAGAAAAACAAAATCTGCCTTTTGGAGTGGCCAAGTCAGAGCCCAGACCTCAACCCAATAGAGATGCTATGGATTGACTTGAAGAGGGCCATACACATGAGACGTACAAAAATTATGACGGAGCTAAAGCAGTTCTGCCAGGAACAATTTCTCCTTAACGATATACAGGTCTGATCCACAAGCGTCCTGTTTGGGGTCAACCAGTTATTAATTCTAAGGGTTCACTTACTTTCCACTGTCATTTTGAATGTTGAATGAGTGTGTTTAATAGACATGAAAGATCATAATTTTTGTGTAATTATTTTTAGACGCATTTTGTTTGGCAATACCCTTGACCTGGATCAAAATCAGATCACATTTTATGACAAACATATTCAGAAAACCATTGAACTCCAAAAGGTACAAATTTCCTTGCCAAAGTAACTAGAAAATGTTAATAGGACCAGGGGTCTCACTTATAAACATTTCATCCTTAAAATGTTTAAGTGATTTAAAATCACAAAGCAGATTTTGCGTACTTAAAGTTTTCCGATTAATTAAACCATCACCAGAAACTGCGCAAAACTGGAGAATGCGCACGAACGGAATAATACATCTCCACCTAATCTCCTCCCCAAAACAACCATATATGGAGCGTACAACGCCTAGTTTTTATTCTTTTTGTATGTGTTACAGCCACTGCCATAACATAAAGAGGGATGACACGAAGGCTCATTTAAATTAGGGGAATTTATTAAAACAATATCAAAAATAATAACAATGTAGGAGAAATTAGTCAGGAACAAAAATTGGGGAAACACACAAAAGAGCAAATCCGTGTCCGGACGGCTGCTCAACCTCCGCCGCCGGAATGTGAGATCTGAGGTCGTTATATAGCACTTCTGATGGCCCACAGGTGTAATCAATCCGGTTAAACAGAAACAAAAAACACGTTCCTGCCCCCTAGAGGGCAGACAACTACATGCATACACATTACATGTAACACCTTCATCCCCAAAAGTAACCCATCACCAAGAAAATGCTTCTGCTTCCAAACCAAGTTTAACAAAAAAAAAAAAAAAACACCTTACCCACAGGTCTATCCCATCCGGGACAGTGCATCAGCCACCACGTTGTCTCGGCCTCTGACATGTTTAATGTCGAGGTCATATGGCTGCAGATATAAACTCCAGCGCATAAGACGCTGATTAAAATTGCGCATAGTATTCAAAAAGGTAAGTGGATTATGGTCACAATACACGACGATTGATTGGCAGCTGGACAAATAAACCTCAAAGTGTTGAATCGCTAATACCAACGTCAAAGCCTCCTTTTCAATAGTAGAATACTTCCGCTGCGCAAAGTTAAACTTTTTAGAGAAGTAACAGACTGGGTGTTCCACGTCGTCAGCACCCCTCTGCTGGAGGACAGCTCCCGCACCAACATCGCTAGCATCCACCACAACGCTGAACTTATGTGAATGGTCAGGTGCTGCCAACACTGGAGATGAAATCAACAAAGATTTAACATTTTCAAACGCACTCTGGCATGCATCAGACCACTCAAACCGAACTTTAGGACTCAGCAAATCAGTTAGCGAAGAAACCACAGTTGCAAAATTTCTGCAAACAATCGGTAATAACCGACCATTCCCAGGAAGCGTCTTAATTGCTTACGGTCTGTCGGAGGTGGAAAATCACAGATAGCCGCAACCTTTGCTATCACCGGGCGTACTTGACCCCTGCCAATCACTTTTCCCAAGTACACAATGGTGGCTTTACCAAATTCACATTTACTCAAGTTAACTGTGAGCTTTGCGTCAGCCAACCGATGAAAAACTTGGCAAAGTAAAATCATGTGTTCATCCCACGAGGGACTATATAAGACCAAATCGTCTAAATAAGCTTCACATCCCGATATACCAGTCAAAACAATATTGACCAGCCGCTGAAAGGTACTTGGTGCATTTTTCATGCCGAAGGCCATAACCCTGTAGTTCAAAAAGGCATCTGGAGTAACAAATGCCGAAATTTCCTTAGCACGTTCCGTTAACGGCACCTGCCAGTATCCTTTCAACAGGTCAAGTTTCGAAACGTAAACAGCAGAACCGACGCGATCGACGCAGTCATCTACCCTAGGTAAAGGATAACAGTCAGTTTTCGTGACAGCATTTACACGTCGGTAGTCAGTGCAAAATCGAAAAGTACCGTCCGATTTATTCACCAGCAAACATGGCGAGCTCCATGAACTGGAGCTAGGCTCAGCGATGTTATTTTCCAGCATATAATCCACTTCCTTTTGTAAATGCATTCTTTTAGACGGATTAACACGATATGGATGCTGTTTTATAGGTGGAGTAAAACCCACATCGATATCATGTTCAACAAGTGTCGTCTGACCGGGAATGTCTTTAAACAGCACTGAGAACGTATTCACTAATTCCATGACATCAGCTTTTTCAGCTGGAGACAAATGCGGTAACTGACTAGATAATGTTAAGAGCATCTCTGAATTTTTCAATCTACCCTCAACTATACACCTAGAAGGTCCTTCGTCTGCTTCATCCACCTGTTCAGATGCAAAGAGCCCAACCACAGAAATGTTAGACTCTGAAACACCAGGTAAATCACTTTTTGGAGTTTCAACGTTATCATTTCTGTCATGATAGGCCTTAATCATGTTTACATGACAGACTCTCGATTTTTGTCGACGGTCCGGAGTAAGGATGACATAATCTCGATCTGACAACTTCTTTTTAATAACATAAGGGCCAGTATAACGAGCTTGCAGTGACCCACCGGGCACCGGTAAAAAAACCAAAACTTTGTCACCCGCACTGAAACTCCGCTCTCTGGCTTTCTTGTCAAACCAGGTTTTCATCTTCTCCTGCGCCTTACCAATGTTTTGCTTGGCTAATTCACGAACCTGATGTAAACGTGTATAGAATTGTGAAACATACTCTGGAAGCGTGCTGCTTTTTGAATCTGAGAGCCATTTCTCCTTTAACACCGTTAAAGGACCACGCGGGTTGTGGCCAAAAACCAGTTCTGCGGACTAAACCCCAGTGATTCTTGTACGACTTCGCGCGAAGCAAAAAGCGACCAAGGAATTCCTTCCTCCCAATCCCTCTTAAGCTCAAAACAGTAAGATCGCAACATAGACTTTAACGTCTGGTGAAATCTCTCCAGTGCACCCTGACTCTCAGGATGATAAGCAGTGGAGAGATTATGCTTGATACCAAGCCGCTTAAGCACTTGTGAAAACGTACGAGACGTAAAGTTCGTTCCCTGATCACTTTGTATTATATTCGGTAAACCAAAAACTGAAAAAAACTTAATGAGTGCCTTAGTGATGGCTCTCGTAGTGATGGAGCGCAAAGGGACTGCTTCAGGAAAACGCGTAGTCGCGCACATAATAGTTAACAGGTATTTATACCCCGACTTTGAACGTGGAAAAGGTCCAACGCAGTCAATTATTACATGCTCAAAAGGCTCTGAAACTATAGGAATGGGAAAAAGCGATGCAGGTGGAATAATTTGATTAGGCTTTCCCACCATTTGGCAAACATGACAAGTCCGACAAAAATGTGAAACGTTTTTTTAAGACCGGGCCAATAAAAATTTCTCAAAATCCGGTCATACGTTTTCAGGACACCTAGATGGCCAGCCAGACCGTTATGTGCAACCTTTAAAATCATGTCACGATAACCTACTGGAACTACAATTTGAGTGACAATATTCCAGTCATCAGGAGATTTAGGACACACCCATTTTCTCAACAAGATCTCATTTTTGAGAAAATATGCTTGGGGCGCACTCATGTGTTCCTGCTCCGGTTGAACTAATTCAAACAACGGGGCAAGAGTTAAATCTGATTTTTGCGTCGCTATTAATTTATCGGGACACAGGGATAAATCAACACGATCTTCACCAGCAGTCTTTTCAGCACTCGCAGGATTCAAACTCGTTTTTTCCTGCAAAGAAACGGATAGCAGTTTAGTTAGATCAGGATTTGCAATAAACGTGTCAGATAAATCCACTTCTGCTGACGCGGAACAATCAACAGACTTTGCTATAGAACGAGTAACTGCACACGCAGTGAAAACATCAGGATACTTAAGCGCACAATCATCAGTGCTAGCAACGAGCGATACAGAGACGACTTCGGGTGGTACACTAACACAGCTCCACACACTACTTCCAGCCAAATCATTCCCTAATATGAATGTTACATCGGGAACTGGAAGAGATGAGCGAACACCCACTACCACATCACCCGTCACCAGTTCAGACTGCAAATGGATTTTATGTAACGGAACCTCCATTACTCCCATTTCAATACCCCGCACTAAAGCAGCACTACCCGTGGCAGTCTCTTCAGACAACGGCAACACGTCATTCAGGATAAATGAAAGACTGGCACCCGTATCCCGAAGAATACGAACGGACACAGGCTTAGCCAAGCTGGGAATTAACACTGTCCCATTATGCAGAAAAGGTCCATAACCAGTTTTATTAAGACGAGCATTGCAATCAGACTCGGACGTTATGTAGTCATTTTTCGGAGAGGAATCAACTGAAATCAAGCCAACAGATTCAGTAAGCCTATTTGATTTCTTTTTAAGAACTGGGCAGTTTGCAATTAAATGACCAGAGGTCTTACAATAAAAACAAACCCTATCACCAGTCACAACTGTAGGCTTACTATTGAAAGATTTACGAGGCGACATAACGGGTGGATCAAGAGGAGCTTTATCTCGCAGTTTCTCCTTGAATGTGACTTTGTGTGTTAAAACAAAGTCATCGGCCAAAGTAGCGGCCTTGTAAAGCGTATCTGCTTTTTGCTCATTTATATAAGTAGCGAGAGCTGAAGGTACACAACTTTTAAATTCTTCCATAAGAATTAATTGTCTAACCTGCTCTCTACTCTCGGCTTTCTGAGATGCGCACCACCGATCAAACAAGATTTCCTTTTCACGCGCAAACACCACATAGGTCTGATTTGTAAGTTTCGTGTAATGTCTAAAACGCTGTCTATACGCCTCCGGAACTAACTCGTAGGCTTTTAATATAGCAGCTTTAACGATCTTATAATCAGTAGAATCTTCCATAGACAGTGAAGCATATACCTCCTGCGCCTTACCGGTGATTGCGCATTGCAAGAGCAATGACCAGACATTTTCAGGCCACTTTAAGGAAGTTGCAACCCTCTCAAAATGACAGAAGTATTTTTCAACATCCTTTTCGCAAAACGGAGGAACCATCCTCCTGTTTCGACCGACATCAAAATCATCAGAGGCACCGCGAGCTGCCTTAGAATTAAACTCCAATTCCATCCGTTTAATAGCAAACTGATGTTCAAGTTCACGCTTTCGCAGCTATAATCTAGTGTTTTCTAAGGCCAATTCCTTTTCCTTAATTGCCAGCTCTCTTAATCGAATACTATTTTCAGTTACAGAAGGCTCACTCACTTCCTCCCAGGGGCGTAGCAAGCTTTTTAAAAGTGTGGGGGATGGATAACATTTTAAATTTGATATAAACACACCAGAAACACGCGTATGTGCACCTGGGATGGAATTAAGCACCACCCATGACACAAACACACCCTCTCTTCCTTCATAGACCTCTTTCACAAACTGTAACATTAATTTTTCATTGCTCACCTGTGAAACTTTCTGTGCCCCTCTCTCTCTTTAAACTGATGCCTCCAGCAACCTCATCTCCTAAACAAGGTGATGAAGGAATAAGGCTGTGGTACTAGCAAACCTTAGTGAAACTTGAAAAGTAATAGGCCTATATTAAATTAATGCAAAAATATATAATGGTAATAGGCTTCTGTTGTTTACTATCAACATTTATCAACGTCCAGCTTTCAACTTCACTTACAGGATTTCTCTTGAAAAAGGTTTCAATCTTCTCCTGCCTCTTTCTTTTCTGTATCTTATTGATACTGCGTGAGAAAAAGATAATGGTAAGCTTGATAGTGACATGGGTCTGACAGGACTGCTAAATTTGGTACTTGTACCCTGAAAAGCTTTTTCTCTGGTGGTCTAAAAAATGTAACAATTTACAGTTTTTCAGAGGTGTAAAGTACTCGAGTAAATGTACTTCGTTACTGTACTTAAGTATTTTTTGGGCTACTTTGTACTTGTACTGAGTATCAAAAATATAGGCAACTTTTACTCTCTACTCAATTACATTTTTGATTGGGTATTTGTACTCTTTACTCCACTACATTTGAAATAACACTTAACGTTACTCGCTACATTGTTTATTCGTCAAATAAAAACGAGACGAAAGTGTCAGAGAGTGATAATGGATAGAATCTGTGGTCGCGAGGTGTTACACGCACACACAACTGAGGGACTTCATTTGGCGCTGCGCAGAGCAATCGTATGAAATCAAAGTACTGCGAGAGCGAATCAAATGCATATGGAGAAGTCTGGTCTCGCGGTACTTTGATGTCAAACGCTGAATGGCTTGCGTTGAGCCACCGTAGCGGGACATCTGCGTGCTGCGTATGTCATAAACTTTAGAGAAAAGTTCGCGTCTGGACTGAAAGAAGAGATAAAGAGCAAACATATGGATGCATATCACATTTGCTTCAGTCAAGGGACCCTTTTTTAAACATGCGATGCTACAATCAAAACAAAAGTGATGCGCGGTTGCAGGAGGGTCATCCCGCAACTCAAAGGCAAGCACAAATGTTTGTATACTCTGATGCTACTTTATCAGCTAACCTGAGTTACATAACTTGATATAACTAACTATATAAGCCAAAATAAACCAGTGAGGTCCTGTACTGATTGCCCAAGTAACTTAAGTACATTATAAGATTGATAATAAGTGTACAATTTCACTGTCCTCACATTTAATCAAGTATGCTGTAATGTATTTAATGTAAAGAGGGATGCATGACGGAAGAAATGTAGTGCACTTAATGTGAGAGAGTGGTGTTACGTACTACATGTGTTTACAATTAATCTTTCAAATGAACAACTTCACGTTTTTAATATGCATTATCATACATCTGTTGGTGTAATTTTAGTTTACTGGATTTTTTTAAAATATTAAAATTATATCTTTTTTAGGATAGGCCTATATAAGAATATTTGGTAACACTATACAATAAGGTTCATTAGTTAACAGTAGTTGTCATATATTATGTGTTGTATGTTGCAACCCCTAGAGGGCGCTTGACACCTTAAGTAGGATGCTGTACTTGAAAATAAACAAGAGTAAAGTTTCCGCTTGGTTGAGCTCACATGTTGTCCGTGTTGTTCATACATTACATGGTGTCAGAAGACAAAATACGACAAAATAAACCATGGCACAACTACAACCACCGTCTGCATTAAGTTTTGAAGGCAACCTTGCAGAAAACTGAAAGTTATGGGAGCAGAAATTCGACTTGTTTCTGATTGCCAGCGGGTTTGCCAGAAAAGCGGAGGATGTTCAATGCGCCATGTTTCTGCACGTCGCGGAAGAGGAGGCGGTAAAAGTATACAATACATTTGTGTTTACTCCAGATGAGGTTAACAAGTTGTCTGAATTAAAGAAAAAATTCAAAGACTACTGTGAGCCAAGAAAGAACCTACCGTATATCCGTCATTTGTTCTTCACGAGAGCTCAGGGCCCGACAGAGAACATTGATGCATACGTGACCGACCTAAAAAACAAAGCGAAAGACTGCGAATTTGGTGATCTGCATGATTCGTTAGTAAGGGACAGGATCGTCTGTGGTGTTCGCGAGGACCAGGTACGTGCAAGACTGTTAAGAGAAAGAGATCTCACGTTGAAAAGAACCATTGATATCTGCCGTGCTAATGAAATCACTTTAAATCAAGTAAAAGTACTCAATGAAGAAATTGAGGTGAACAAGATAAGAAGTGTTAAGCATTCAGGAAAAGCAGACAGAACTAAGGCGAAAACAACTGAAAATGACCAGACAGCACATTCAACATGTTCCAGATGTGGTTACAAACATGGACCAAAACAATGTCCAGCTTATGGTGAGACATGCAACGCGTGTAATAAGAAAAATCACTTCGCGAAAAAATGCAGACTAACAAAAAATCAAAACAGCGGAACGAGGAAACTACACGTGGTTGAAACAGAGGAAGATTTTTTCATAGGAACTATTGAACTGAACAAGACTAAACAACAAAGTAAAGTCAACACGGTAACAACTGAAAGTCAGTGCAAGAAAGCCATTTGGACTGAAAAGCTAAAAATAAACGGAAAGGATGTGAGCTTTAAGCTAGACACGGGTGCAGAATGCAATGTTCTTGCAGAAAAAAGCTACAGATCACTTGAAACCAGAGCAAAGCTACAAGTTTCGTCCTGCAAGCTGCTGACCTATTCAGGCCACCAGATGTCGCCAGTTGGCAAAGCAACTCTTATCTGTAAATACAAAAGGTAAAAGCCATGAAGTTGATTTCCAAATCATAGACGCCAATGCACCAGCGATACTTGGACGTGAAACATGTGAAAAATTAGGCATGGTAAAAAGAATTCATGAAGTCAAAGCAGAAGATGATCCACTAAAAGACTTTGAGGACCTGTTTGTCGGTCTTGGTTGTTTGCCAGGGCATCACCACATTCAGATTAATCCAGAAATTTCACCAGTCATACATCCACCAAGACGAGTTCCTGTTGCACTTAAAGACAAGATTGTGGAGGAACTACACAGAATGGAAAAACTCGGTGTGATAACCAGACAACACGATCCAACTGACCGGGTGAACAGTATGGTCACCATTGTGAAGCCTAACAAAATAAGGATCTGCATCGACCCGCAAGATCTCAACGAAGCCAACAAACGTGAGCACTATCCGCTACGTACTGTGGAAGAAGTCGTATCCAGTATGCCTAAAGCTAAAGTGTTTTCTGTGCTGGATGCAAACCACGGATTCTGGCAAATTAAACTAGACGAGGAAAGCTCCAAGCTTTGTACTTTCAACACACCCATCGGAAGATACAGATTTCTTCGTCTTCCCTTTGGCGTTTCATCTGCCTCAGAGGTCTTCCAATGCGCCATTGCTCAGATGATTGAAGGTCTTGATGGTGTGGTCAATGTGATCGATGACATCCTGGTTTGGGGTGAAACCGTCGAGGAGCACGACAGACGACTTGTACAGCTGCTGAAAAAAGCAAGAGAGCAAAATCTCAAACTGAATAAAAGCAAGTGCAAAATAAGAACATCTGAAATCAGATACATTGGTCACATACTGTCAGCAGATGGCCTTAAACCTGATCCAGAGAAGGTGAGAGCTGTAGCACAGTTACCCCCACCCGAAAACAAACAAGCTCTCATGCGGTTCATGGGCATGGTTCAGTACCTAGCCAAATTTATTCCCAACCTGTCTGAGGTGAGTGCTCCGCTTAGAAAGTTGCTGGAAACTGACATTGAATGGCACTGGGAAGACAGCCAGATCAAAAGTTTCGAAAAAATGAAATCACTTCTGATCAATGCACCGACACTGAAGTACTTTGATGTGCAAAAGCCTGTGACTTTGTCTGTTGATGCCAGCTCTGAAGGCATTGGAGCTGTAATACTTCAAGATGGAAAGCCTGTAGCATATGGATCGCGAGCGCTCTCAGATGCCCAACGACGATATGCTCAGATTGAAAAGGAATTACTCGCCATTGTTTACGGATGTGAGAAGTTCCATCAGTATGTATTTGGCAAAGAAATTCTTGTTGAGAGTGATCACAAACCGCTTGAGACCATTTTCAAAAAAGCTCTGCACAAAGACCCACCTAGATTGCAGAGGATGCTACTTAGACTTCAGCGATACAGTCTCAAAGTGACATACAAGCCAGGTAATGAGATGCACATTGCAGACGCACTCAGTCGTGCATACCTGAACGAACAGACTGAAGATTTGCTAGGTGAAGAGCTTGAAGTGAACTGGATCACTCCTCAGCTGCCAATATCTGATGAGAAACTGCCTATGTTCCAAGAGGCAACGGCAGAGGATCAAGAGATGCAACTGCTGCGCTCAATGGTTATGAATGGATGGCCTAAGGATAAGAATGACGCACACAAGGATGTTCAGCCTTATTGGACATTCAAGGAAGAATTAAGCTACTCATCAGGATTGCTGTTCAAGGCTGCAAAGCTTATTGTTCAAAATCAGTTGCGACAAGAAATGTTGAAAAGGATCCACGAGTCACATCTTGGTGTAGTAAAGTGCAAAGAGAGGGCGAGGGACATTCTCTATTGGCCAGGCATGTCAGTGCAAATTGAAAACACTGTGTCACAATGTGCTGTGTGCAATGCCAACAAAAACAACAACCCCAGAGAGCCTCTCATACCACACACATTACCTGATAGGCCGTGGTCCAAGGTTGGAACAGACCTATTTCACTTCAATGGGTCAGAATACTTTCTGTGTGTCGACTACTACTCAAAGTATCCAGAGATTAACAAACTGGCAGACATCACAGCGCAGAGTATCATTAAGTCAATGAAGTCTGTTTTTGCCAGACATGGCATACCAGACATCTTAGTTTCTGACAACGGACCCAATACGCTTGTGCTGAATTAGGTAAGTTTGCAAAAGACTGGGAATTCACACGTTACCTCGAGTCCTGGTCATGCGCAGTCCAATGGGCAGGCCGAGAGGACTGTCCAAACAGTGAAAAACCTGCTCAAGAAAGCTCAGGATGGGAAAGGAGATCCTTACATTGCACTGTTGGAATATCGCAACACTCCACTAGAGGGCATAGGTCACTCACCTGCTCAGCTCCTAATGGGTCGACGTCTGAAGTCCAAAATTCCCACTACCACCACACTGCTAACACCTGAAAGCAACATCTCGATCAAAAGAAAGCTGGAAGGGAAACAACTTATTCAGAAAAGCTACTATGATCGACAAACGAGATGTCTTCCTGAGATACACAGAGGTGAAAGAGTGAGAATTCAGAGAGGAAATGAATGGCAACCAGCAGTCATCGTCAGCAGACATGAACAACCAAGGTCATTCATAGTTCAGACTCCAGATGGAAGGACCTACAGGAGAAACCGGAAACACCTTTTGAAAACAGGAGAGAAAGAGTTTGCAACACCTACAGCTGACTAGGGCTGAAACGATTCATCGAGTTACTCGATTTACTCGATTCAAAAAATTCCTCGAGGCAAAAATTCTGCCTCGAAGCCTCGTTAAATTCCTATAACGCGCACTACACGCGCCGAGATCTGATTCACACGGACCGTTGTTCAATGTTCAGGAAGCACATCATAGCGCGTGGTACATTTTGAATTTAGTTGGCGCGATGGCGGAGCGAATATGTCCATAAACGGCAGAGAGAGAATGTCTAAAGTTTGGGATCATTACATTCAGCATCTGAACCGAAAACATCCACTGCTGTTTCACCAAGCGTCGATGAAACAAGGTAACGTAGCTTCCGTTGATTTTAATCCCATACTGTATTTGTAGCGATGTCGTTATGCGGTTTGACTAGATATGATGTTTAAGTTTGATATTTTTAAGTAGTAAACGTATTCACGTTCAATTGCAGGACAGTATAGATTAAAAAAGAACCCCTTCACACACACGCATGCAATACAGGTGTGTGTACCAAAAAACGGCACCACAGTGCAATCATATATGGGCAACTTGTAATCTGACATATTCTGTTCAATAATAATAATCTCTGTCTTATTGGAGTTTAGCATAAGGAAGTTATTCTCTCTCACGCAAGTCAGACCGATCGCGCAATGCATCACATATGCTTAAACTTTTATGTAGCCACGCAACAATAATTTCAGCATGCATTCACTGTAACTTATACAGCGGGACGTGATGTTGTGATTTTTCGAACGGATTCTTAACCTAAAATGCACCGCAATGCAAGTGATGCAAACCAAATGCAGCGTTCTATTGAAAAGTAATGTATGTATTTCTGCAGTACCAAAATGCAATGAAGCAACTGAACGTCTGACTGGGGTGTCACTCTTCCTCACGCACAGAACGCGTGCACACACACAAACACAAGTGCACGCCGCACATACACACAGGTTGTTACCATAGCAAATAGGCTCATCCCAGAAATGATATATTATATGTTAAAAGCCTAATGGTAAATGCTGCAGGTGTAGAAATGTACATAAACCAGATATTTACTTTGATGTCAGGGCTAGATTACAGCATGAAACCAGTTGTGCATATTAATAAATTAAAGTGTTTAATTGTTGGCACTGGCACTTATAAACACTAAATGGGTAAAAAAATGAAATAAATAGGCTTATTTCTTGGAGCCAAATACCTCTGTTTTTTTAGAAATAAAAGCCAAATGCTTGAACATTTTACAGCCAAGTCATTTTCGTTATGCATTATTTGTTTTGGTTGTTTAAAAACACACAAAAAAATTATCCGATTAATCGATTAATCGATCGATTCAGTGCTAGATTAATCGATTACAAAAAGAATCGATAGCTGCAGCCCTACAGCTGACACAAACATCTATGTTCAGCCAGATGCCACTCACTCAAAACCACCTAATGCTGAGTCCACAGAACAACATGTCCAAGATGATGATGCACTCATAGCACAAACTGAATCAGAAAAGACTGAGGTGCTGGAGGAACACTTCACTCGTTCTGGCAGGCTGGTGAAGATGCCAGCAAGATACAGAAACTGACCTCACTTTACAACATATAGACCCTTTTACAGCTCACGTGATCAAATAGCCTGCGCGCGCATTTGGGCAACGGAAGTAGTGTTATTCCCCATTGGTTCTAACGTGGTAGCAACTCAGAACGTTTATTAAAACGGTTTCCCAGCATCAAATTGTCTGGCTGTTGCGTTTGGTTGCTCAAATATAATATACTAATATACGTATATATGTATCTGGCAACTTTATTTTTGGCCATCTGCTAACGTCTTCTATCCACTCCACTATAGTACACGGATCTGGTAGCTGTGTTGAAAATGTTGATAAAGTCAACTTTTTTAGTTACACAAACATCTTCTGATGCACAACCTTGGACACATCATCAGTGTTGTTTCCTGGACTCACAGGGTGTTTCGGGTCTTGCAACAGACACCCTCCTCCAGGCGACCCGACCGAGGCTGATCAAACCCCGGTCTGTGTCCAAGGGGCATGCTACCGCCCCCACCGTTCTCCCCTCTTCAACCAGAGCCATCTGGATGCTTTCTCTGCTGCCTCGACATTATTGCTTATGGCTCTTCTTCGGTTGGCGCCTGTTATGCCCAGTGTACCATATGCCTTATTCAGGGTGTGGCTGGCAAATCCCCTACTGCCTACTTCCACTGGCATACACCTGGTCCTCCACCCATTCGTCCGACACTGCTCCACCAGCTCCTGATATTTTTCCCTCTTTCTCTCCTGAGCCTCCTCCATCCTCTCCTCCCAGGGGACTGTTAGCTCTAGCAAGATTAGTTGTCTGGTGGCCTCAGAGACCAAGATGATGTCAGGTCTCAGTGTGGACTGAGTGATGTGTGCTGGGATCCTCAGTTGCCTCTCTAGGTCAACTGTCATTGCCCAGTCTCGGGCTGTTGAGAGCAACCCAGCAGAGCAGCTCTTAGATGTTCCCTTTGGCCTTTGTCCTTCCTTGATGAAGTGGATAGCCTTGGCTGTGGCTTGACGGTATCGGCTGTCTTTGATCCCTTTGCTGATTGCCTCAGCAATGGTTTTAAGGACCTGATCGTGTCTCCATCGATACCGGCCTTCGCCTAGTGCCTTGGAGCAGCTGCTCAAGATGTGTTCTAGTGTCCCTGGCTTGGAACACAGCGTGCATGCAGGTGTCTCTACTCTGCCCCATGTGTACAAGTTAGATGGGCTGGGAAGAACGTCGTAAACCCCTTGGATCAAGAACCTGATTCTCTGGGGATTCCACGTCCAGATGTCCTTCCAAGTGACATTCCGCTCCATCGCCTGCTCCCACTTCATCCAGGCACCTTGCTGCCGCATGGCCACTGCTTTGCTGGTTCTCTCCTCCTCCACTGAAGCACGCACCTCCTCCTGCACCAGCCTCTGCCTCTCCCTCCCGCTGGCCAAGTCGTACCGGGTTGCTGTTAGGCTTCCAAGTCCGGCTCTGCCTTGCACTACTGTCCCAAGGATGGCCTTGTGCTTCAGCCGAGTTTCAGCTTGTTGGACTGCCTCTGCTGCCCTCCACTTTCTCCCTGTCCTGACGACAATCCCTGCTCCGGACACTTTCGCATCTCTGGATCCAGAGTACTGCAGATGTTCCCGTGCCCGTGTCACAATGAACTCCTCCCTCACTGAGCTTAAAGGCAGTCTGAGCTTGTTGGTGTTCCCATACAGAGCGATGTTGCTTAGGCTGCGTGGCAGTCCCAGCCATCTGCGTAGATAGCTGCTCACCTTTCGCTCTAAACCTTCAACCACAGTCATGGGGACCTCATAGATGAGCAAGGGCCAGAGGAGTCTTGGGAGGATTCCATGCTGATAAACCCAAGCCTTGAATCTTCCAGGGAGCACTGATCTGTCCACGGCTCTCAACCAGTCCTCCATGGAAGTGCTGGTTTCCCTGATGGAGTCTCTATCGTTGAGGCTGCAGTTAAAGGCCTTCCCGAGGCTCTTCACTGGTTTCTCAGTGACTGACGGGATTTGATGTTCTCCCAACCTGAAGCGGAACTTATCAGTGACTCTCCCCTTCTTTAGCACCAAGGACCTGGATTTTGCTGGTTTGAAGCTCATGCGTGCCCATACCATGAGCCTCTCCAACCCTCTGAGAATCCATCTTGCTCCTGGCACCGCTGTTGTTGTCACTGTGAGGTCGTCCATGAAGGCTGTAATGGGAGGTTGCCTTACTCCGGACGATACTTTAAAATAACTTACTGTTTGTGTTGCTTCACTGCTGATTCTTACGATACTTCCGTTGCCTAAATGCGCGCGCAAACGCTGCCACGTCATCATTGTGTACAAACAGTAAAAGGGTCTATACATGCATGCATTAACAATATCTCATAATGTACATAATGCACACACAAAAGGACATGAAACCTCAATGCAGTTTTAAATGCCTCCAAACAAATAAATATATATATTTTTTTCATGTCAAAACACTGTGTTTATTCTACTACCTGATGTTTTGCCGTAGCCTCAGCATTAAAAGTTGCACTTAATTGCTGCTAGACTTTAGTTCACTTGTGATGTGACTGAGTCAGTTAACTAATTCTGTTACTTAATTGTTTTATATGTTGTTCAGAGTTTTATGTGAAACAAAAAACTTTAAGAAGGGGGATGTCATATATTATGTGTTGTATGTTGCAACCCCTAGAGGGCGCTTGACACCTTAAGTAGGATGCTGTACTTGACAATAAACAAGAGTAAAGTTTCCGCTTGGTTGAGCTCACATGTTGTCCGTGTTGTTCATACATTACAGTAGTTAATCTATTAACCAACTTGAACAAACCATGAGCAATACATTTGTTACATTATTTATTCATCTTTGTTAATGTTAGTTAATAAAAATTTAAGCTTTAATTGTTTGTTCATGTTAGTTCAGAGTGCATTAACTAATGTTAACAAGATTTAAATAAAGTATTAGTAATTGTTGAAATTAACATTAACAAAGATGAATAAATGCTGTATAAGTGCAGTTCATTATTAGTTCATGTTAACTAATGTAACTAACTAATGTTAACTAATGAACCTTATTGTAAAGTGTTGCCATATATTTATATCACAAAGTTAGGCTATATATTTTTCAGCATGGCACATTTAAATTTTATGTAGATTTCTAGACCAAAATCTCATGGCATTTAGTTAAATAAAATTAGACTAAAGCTAAATCAATTCAGATGACAAAAATATGACTAAAACTAAATTACATTTTAGTCAAAAGACTATGACTATGTTTAATCTGTGTTTGTTCTGCCAGGTCAAAATTTTGAGGTGTTTGATTTCTTTTCTATATTAGGAAATAAAACCTCATAAATAAACTTTCTTAGTTTTCACTGCCCAGACCTACAATGTCTCTTTGTGTTGAAGACTAGTGCATCTTTGAGCCAACATTCAGTACGAGTAAAAATACTTGAGTACTTTTAAATTGTGTTACTTTAATACTTTTACTCAAGTCATATTTAAATTGGTGACTTGTAACTTGTAGTGGAGTAATTTTTACAGTAAGGAATTTGTACTTTTACTCAAGTATGGCTTTCAGCTACTCTTTACACCTCTGCAGTTTTTACATTAAAATAATCTAGGCTACACTTTTCTTTCATTGTTTGCATACCTGTTGAAGAACTATGTCATAATTTTTTTCCCTCCTCAACAAGTACAATCATACACAACAGGAAGTATTAACAAAGTATTCAGCTAATCAACAAACAATGATCAAAATATCAAATCGATTGCACTAGGAATAAACCCAAAAATACACTGCTTAACAATTGCAATTTGTCCCTCATCCTCGTCAATTCCCTGCATTCTTCATCACAGCCTTCACAGGTTATGCATGCCACATAGTCTAACGTCACATGACCGAATTTAGCCAGCTGCTGAACAATAACCCAATAAGCATTAGTCCCAAACACATATCAAGCTTATTCAAAAACCTCAAAAGCATACATAGAGTTGATTAAAGTGTTTAATAGCGTTTTTAAACACTCATTCAAAGTAGCCTACCTGAAAAGGGGAGATTTAAATAAACATAAGTTCCCGCCTCCTCAGCGCGAGCTGACCGATCAATCTAACCCACCAAGAGAGGCGGGACTTAAGGCAGAACAGCCAATCATCAGCCGGTAACACTCAAAGCCGGCGTCATGTTTGAGAGGGGAGGGGGAGAGAATGCAGCGCAGCGCAGCAGACAGAGAGCGGCCAGAGAAACGGAGGGGCAACTTTAATAAGGCGTTCTTGCAAAACTGCATAAAAAGTGTGGGTGTTGAACCCTCTCACCAGGAAAAGTGTGGGTGTTAAAACACCCACATCCCCCACGGGTGCGACGTCCCTGCTGGTATGTGTTGGGTTCTATTGGTGGGGCCATTAAATCCTAATAGAATATGTCCGAAAACACACTACGAAAATAAATTTTGTAATGGTTTTGATGGTGAAAGCTAATGGTAGGTATTTTAATGGATTTCTGTAATGGTTTTATTGTTTTTTTCAGCAGGGCTGAAGAATTTCCTATTTCTTATGAATTAGCATTGTAAAAATAGGCTATGCAGCTGTCTAAATCTATTTATATGGAGAAATATAACCGCAATAGAAAGGTTTGTTTCTGTTGCTGTCAACGTTGTCTTTTGGATGTTTCTTTTTTTTTAAATCAGTGAACTCAAAATCTGACGAGGGTTTGAAAGGACATGATGCTTCTGCGCAGCAACAGTACCATGGGATCTTATAATCATTCCTTCACTTTCAGTCTATCGTCTGCTTTTCTAAGCAGTCACGCGTCACCTCCCCATGATTTGGATCACTTGCATGGCGTTAGATGCGTGTCTCGCTGAGTTTGCATGATCACCCTTTGTTAGGTTTAATCCCATACAGCTGATTCCACTTGATGACTTGTGATTAAGAGGCGCATTAAGCATTCAAATTGTCACACGTTGTGCATTTCAAAATTAGCAAACGCCAATGTAAAGTGTATGCAGCCGGCGCGTTTCAAACGAGCCATTGATCAATATGCTTGCCTGCGCTGTTTCCCTCCGCGTTCTGGGCTGCTGGTGGGCGAGCCTCAAACTCTGATCAGCCCCCATCCAGGGCATTTACATTAAATGTGATTAATAGTGCATTATTTCACGCGCTTCCATATTAAAGTGTCCACTTCCAAGGGTCTGTCATCAGATCTGTTGATAACGTGCATTTTGATATTGATGTGTGCCAAGACATTTTAGAAATCACGACCGGATGGCGATTTACAGCCATGTCCTGAGTACAGTATGTATGCTTTGTATAGTGACCCTATATATACACAGTTATGGTGACACAAAATGATTTAAAACTTGAAATAAGGTTTTGTATAATGCCCATTTCCAAGTCATTCACTCCCTGTGCAACTTCATTCGCTTGGTCACACCACCAGGTGTCACTGTGGCCTCAAAGCTTCAGCACTGGCACTCAGAGATCGATTGCTAAGTCTGAGGTAAACCACGCCCCCCTCATTAGCATACAGACGAAGAAAAGAATAAATAAATAAATGTAAAAATAAATAAATGTGGAAATAAATATATATAGAAATATATAAATGTATAAATAAATACGTGTAGACATAAATACATCTATACATAAATAAATGTGAAAATACATAAAAGTAAAAATAAATAAATAAATAAATAATAGTGTGAAAAAATACAATTATACATAAATAAAGAAATACAGGTATAAATACTCATTTATTTTTGTTTTTTTACATTTCCATGTATATATATTTCTTTATTTATTTCTGTATTTTTGTTTTTATACATTTCCTTGTATATTTATTTATGTATTTATTTATTTATGAATATGGCAGAAT
The DNA here is from genome assembly GCA_025389145.1 of Misgurnus mizolepis. Lineage (NCBI taxonomy): Eukaryota > Metazoa > Chordata > Actinopteri > Cypriniformes > Cobitidae > Misgurnus > Misgurnus mizolepis. The sequence goes on along the minus strand of JAIFKI010000004.1, from coordinate 47,932,701 downwards.
TGGCTCCCCATAATCGCGTGCTCATGTGAAACTTTACTTTAAAAAAAATTCTGCACATGAAAGCTTCGCGTGAGCACATGAAATTTTCACGTGAGCACATGTAACTTTTTACTCCAATGTCACCTTAGGGGCTCGGTACCAATTTAAGTAATTTTCAATAATTTTTTTTTGTTCAACAATTTTTACTTTTTACAGTGGGTCATAAGTCACACGGTTGTAGCAATAGTAAACAGTACATTTTATTGGTCAACATTATCGGTTTTTAAATCATTAAAAATCATACAGTATTAATAAAGGTCATGTTTTATGAAGATTTTTTTTCCTATAGTAAATATAGCAAAAAAATATTTATAATTAGTAATATGTGTTGCTAAGGATGTCATTTGGACAACTTTAAAAGGCAATTTTCTCAATATTTTAATTTTTTGCACCCTCAGATTCCAGATTTTCAAATAGCTGTACCTCTGCGAAAAATTGTCCTATCCTTACAAACATCATACATCAATGGAAAGCTTATTTATTAAGCTTTCAGATGGTGTATAAATCTCAATTTAAAATCACTGACCCTTATGACCCTTAGTTTCCCAATCTACCTTCTCTAATCAGAGCAAACCTCTGAGCCTCCACATCCAACCTACGCAATTCAACTTCCTGACTCATTTTATTCTTTTCCATCTCCAAGAGCAGCAACTGTTTCTGTTGTTCAAATGTAAGTGATGTAACAGTCCCTTCAGGAAATTTCGTTTTAGTCTGTTCCTGATCATCTATAAGAGGTAAAGGGCTTCCTAGTTCACATGTCAAAATGCCTAATTTTACCAGAGCAGCCTTAATGACCAGCCCCAGTCCTTCCTTTAGACTTTTATCTTTAGTGGTAAGGGGAATTTTAAATTTGTCTGCAACCTCTAATAGCTGTTTTTTAGAAAGCTTACTAAAGCCCTCCTCAGAAGGATGTTCAAAAAAAATCTGTCAATTCTACACTCATTGTGAGACAGGAAAAAAAACTAACAATATTTACAAACTCAGACTTCTCACATTTAGTGACGTTTCCCACCTACCTAACAATACTACCTCAACCCTAGACTTCGTACTTCAGCCAAGAGCTAAGTGACTTTAAGCACTCTAATACCGTCAGCGCCAACCTCTCTCGGACAAACCAAAGAGAGACAACATCTGCGGCAGTGCCCTCAGCCCAGCGTCGGCACAAAAATAACAAACTAAAATAATAAAGGGTCAACGCAAGCGTTGCTTCAGCCTAACCAGGAAAAGTCACAAATGTGAGAAGTAAACTAACACTTAACCTTGCGCTTTTCACAAAGTCCTCGTGGAACTTACAAATATCAACTGCTGATACCAGACTACAACTCTTGAGCAAAACACTTCAACAGCACGAATCAGTTTCCAAATAAATGTTAAAGTGTTTACTCACCCATCGCCATATCCTTTTCCATTAAAAGTGGAAGAAAAGACGAAAAACTTCACAAACTGGCAAAAGCATCAAACTACACAACGATCTGTCGGCAGCTTCGCGTGCAAACAGCTTAACTGCTGATAACGCAAAACAGGTGTTTCCAATTACTAGCGTGCTTTACAACACAAATGCAAACAAACGCACAGCTGATTTAACTCGTCTATGCAAATGACAAAAACGGGAAAAACATAAGTATGAGAGGAAAACAAAAACTGGGAGAAATAATATAATAATATTTTCCTCTTAAAAAAACAGAAAAGGACGAGCTCCCATTTTGTAACGGTCAGCTCAAAACTGCAACAAAAATGACGATCCAAACCAAAAACGTATAATGAAGAATATCTTTTATTACATAATTCTAGGGGTTTACATTTAAAATTAGCACATTAATTTAATTACTGACGACAGATCCACAAACAACGCGCGATCAAGTGGCAGCATGGGATGATGTCACTTCCATGTGCCCCGACCCATGTCTCAGAGGCACTTTTATTCGTACGTCCCGATCTAGGTGTTGTTCATTACGCCAGCACCTAGAAGAAATCACAAGAGAAAACAAAAACACAAAAAAACCACACCCCCTTACACCATAACACAGGGTCACATACAGTATATACAGTCATTTTACCATTGCAAAAAAGACAAATCTAATGGTGACGTAGTGGTTTACAACTTTTCCACAGTAGGCTACTGGATGTTAATAGCATGATTAAAGCATAAATAATACACATTATAAAGAGAATCAAAATGACCGCTAGTCAATGAATGGGCACTCTATAACATTTCTCATGCGATTTAAATCAACAGCATGAAAAATATATGTTATAAGCCTTTAAACAACATGTGGTAATCTCAGCTTTCATGACATAAACACATAATCATATTATGTTTACGCTGTTATTCTGCATGCAATTCTGTAACTATAGCCATCCGAAAAGGAATAATCCAAATCTGATGTCTCTCTCTCTCTCTTTCTTTCTCTCTCTCTCTCTCTCTCTCTCGTTCTGTTTGAAGAGCCAGTATTGCTCCACATAAAGCACTCTTAACAAGCAACTCAGGGCAGGTCTGTTTCTTCAGCTCCAGAGAGCTCGAGTCTGGCTTGTGCAATCAATCACAGTGCAACCATCTATTTCTGAAGACCTGCTGAAGCAATGATATGCAGTCTCGCTCTCAGTAGCCAGTTAACTGTCCAGAAAGAGGTTACTGTGAAAACAAAATTGCATTTCTTTACATGAAGCGCTAACAAGGCAGATTGGGCCGAACGATTTTATCTTTCTTTTTAATTGCTTGTTCATTTAGTTAAATAGCCACAGACTGTAAAGAAACAAAGGACCAAAAACACTGATCGACTACCGGATATAATGGGGTTATTTGTATAAATCAACTTAAACGTTTTCAATTTTGACATTTGTGAGTCGCATGAGTCGCACAGGTAGGGGAAACCGGGGTTGGTTGTCACAATTTTTACTTATGCATGAATTGCTCCTCTTCAAAAAATCTTTCAGCAGTAATTCCTACATGAAATGAAACTTTGGAGTCTTGGCTCTAAATGTGTATACTTTTTACTTTTCGAATGTATTGTAACAGGAAGTAATTAACCATCAAAGACACTCTGACACAATGTGACAACCAACCCCATCACGGGGTTGGTTGTCACAGGGTATGGGGTTGGTTGTCCCTATAGTGATTCAATAGGATTTCAGTGATAAATTGGGTTTTGAAAACTTTTTAGTTTTTTAAGATAGAAACTGCAAATAAGTTTTAATATGAATCCACCCCTATGATAGTTGTTATTAATGCCCACTATGTTTAAACAATGGGATTAAAGTGGGTGATCAGTTACTTGAATAGGCTTTATGCCCAGCTGCACTATGAACTTCAGCCAGCTCATTGTTTCCTGTCTGCCATTATTGGACAAACTGATAAGTCCAGGTGTGTCTGATTATTGTTGTTGTGACTACTGAGGTCAGGCACACCTGGATTAATCAGTTTGTCCAATAATGGCAGACAGGAAACAAGAAGCTGGCTGAAGTTCAGGTAGTGCAGCTGGGCATAAAGCCTATTGTCTACTGCAGTGTTCTTCAACCCTGGTCCTGGAGGACCCCCTTCCAGAAAGTTTTAGATGTCTCCTTATTGAAAACACCTGAACCAACTCATCAGCCTCCTTCCAGAATGTCTCCCTAACAAGCTGATAAGTTAAAACAGGTGTGTTGATTAAGGAGACATCTAAAACATTCTGGAAGGGGGTCCTCCAGGACCAGGGTTGAAGAACACTGTGGTCTACTGTGTTGAGAAATAAAATGAAATAATTTTTAGTGTTAAAACCTCTTTATTTCATGCTTTATTTTATTTTAACAGCAAACAAAAACAAACAAACAAACAAACAAACAAACAGACATACAATCTTAAAGTGCGTGTTGCAGGTTTTTTTTTTTACGAATTTGTGCAACTTGCTTGTGTGTAATAACCATTTAAAGTGTTATCCATTGTATTTTATGTTATTGGGTATCACAAAACCCGAAAAAGTATGAAAAAGTACAGCGGTTTGCAATGATTATCCTTTCCCCCACAACGCACTGTATGACGTCACGCTGGGGAGAGAATTTACCAAAGCCGCATTGAGAGCATTGAGAATGACTATAGAAAGACGAGTAAAGTACAGTTCTGATAGCGCAGATTATATATAAATAGACAGACAGACAGACAGACAGACAGACAGACAGACGGATAGGCTAGTATAGAGAGATAGGCAGACAGCCAGATCGCATAACGTTAGCATATCTTCGTGTAGAAAGTAAACAAACAATTAACATACTCGTGCATGCTGGCTTGAGGGGGTCAATGATCCTGCCTGAAATGGGTGTAACTTTATGCCCACGTCTGGCGGCGTGATGTGCGCCGGTTCCCGCAGCCCGCTGGTCAAACTGTGCAGCCTCTCTGCTCAACAAAGTATATGAAAGTGCTTAACCTGTTCGGCAGGTCCAAACATGTACAGGATTTATAAAAATACGGTGATCAATGAGCGGTTCCTCCTCAAATGGCATAGTCTGTCGTGATGTAAAAAGCCGCCGAACGCCTGTTTATTACAGTATGTATGCGGTCGGATCCGAGTGTGCTGCAGCTGCTGACTGCTGCGTATAAAATGATTGTGTGATTCGTTATAATCGCATAAACAATATAACAAAGCATCCTTTTATTTCACAAAACAATATATTTGAGATATTATTTGATAGACTAGTAAGTGTGGATTAAGGATGTTTAAAAATCTCTAGCCTGGTGGTCAGGACATGAATGGATCAAATCAGCAGATTTGCGAAGTTTTATTTATCTCCACAGATATCATAAATAATAATTAGCATGGTAACTTTGCAGTATAACACATTATATATTTCCTACGATGTATATATGATTTCCAAATTGTATACATAAGTATTAAACAGCAATAAATGTCTCATCTATCTCTATGGCTCTGGCTGAGGCTTTCTCCACTTCTCCCCAACGTGACGTCATCGCAGAATTGCGTAAAAAAAAAACGTTAATACCAAAAACATAAAAAAAGTGTTCTTTAAGACCATTTTTGAGACATTTAAAAATTATACACATATCTTGAGTGATTTATGTACCCATTAATCGACAGTTGTGGTTAACCTGCAACACGCCCTTTAAAAGGTCTAAATGTCCAATATTCTTAATATGTGACAACCAACCCCGCAAGCTATGTGACAACCATCCCCAACTGACTTCTTGACAAACATGATAAGCTAGCTGCCACACGGCTTTAACTTGATCGCTAAAAGATGACTCAAAATAAAGCTACTACTTTTAGCTTTTTAATGAGTGTTTTGTTTTTGAATGACTAATATCCTACAAGATCTCAACACAAAAACAAAACCAACATGAAAATTTACTCTGACCCATAAAAATAAAAAATTGTCTCTTAACCTCAATGTTTTGTGTCTGCTCAGCAAAATTTCAAGTGCAAATGAGTAAGCTATCAAAGGCTAACAAATTGATATCAAAATTGTACCACAGCGCCATGTAGTATGTCTGAAATAAGCAGTGTGACAACCAACCCGTGAGACAACCAGCCCCGGTCTCCCCTATATTTGTAGCAATTGCCAACATACATTGTATTGGTCAAAATTATTGATTTTTTATAATTAGGATATTAAATAAAGATCATGTTTCCATGTAGATATTTTGTAAATGTCCTACCATAAATATATAAAAATGTATTTATCATTAGTAATATGTGTTGGTATGGACTTCATATGGACAACTTTTTTGGCGACTTTGAGTCTTTATATTGTATTGTATATCTTCCATGAAATTGCTCCTCTCAAAGTCAGGAAGTCAAAACCAAAAAAACAGCCTTGGCTAAATAGTGAAGTCCGCGCTCTAAGAAAGGAATGTAGAAGAGCAGAAAGAAGATGGAGAAAGGACAAATTACAAATCTCTTATCAACTACTGCAAAGTTCTCTGGTTAAATTTCAAGAGGCAGTTGCCTTGCAAAGGTCTAAATATTTCTCAGATTTAATTTCTCAAAATGCTCATTCTCCAAAACATTTGTTTTCTACTATAAATTCTGTATTAAATCCCCCTACTGAGATTGGTTTCGATAAGAGCCAAGATTTGTGTGAGAAGTTTTGCAGCTTCTTCATAAATAAAATAATCTGCATTAAATCTAAGTTTGGAATAAATTCTTCCCACAAAAATTGGTGTTTATCTCCAAATCCAGCAAAATTTTCATCTTTTAACCACATTTCGCTTCCAGATTTGTTAAATATTGTGTCCAGTCTAAGATCGACCACTTGCTCTCTTGACATTATTCCAACTACATTACTGAAGGAAGTGTTGAACTTGTTTCAGCCTAGATGAAACCAGACTCTTTTTTATTCATTCACATTCACATTTACACATACTCATATAAACTTAAGATGAGCATGCATGTGAACTGGTCCCCAAAGAAGCTATCTAAAGCTTATAATAGGGGGCCATGACAAGCCAGGGGAGAAAAAAGGAAAACAAATTAAAGAAAAAAAGAAAGAAAACAAAATTAACAAAGATGTGTGGCCTACATATAATACATTTCATACATCACATTCATACAAAAAAAAGGAAGGAGATCACATTTAACAGATACAATTTTGTTTAACAGTTTACCTTAAGATTGAGAAATTTATACCGACAATACATGCAGAGTGAGAAATAGTACTTACATCAGGAAGATGTATACAAGTTTAGTAATTGTTTCTTGAGGTTTTGTTTAAAAGAAGAAATAGAGCTTGAGGTTTTCAGACTTTCATCCAGCTCATTCCAGATCCGAGGTCCCCTATACACTACACTTACCAGTGCTTTTTAATCTCCGTTTTTTACCAGTAATGATATGCATGTCTCTAGTGAGGTAAGTGTGCTGGGGATAGTGGATTGGAACAAGTTCACATAATATGTTATTCAAACCAAAGACCACCTGATACATAGTACATGCATTGTGAAATATATTATTTTCAGTTAGTCTTAAAAGACCATACCTAAAGAAAATAGAGCGAGTTGGCGCATTAAAATCAGACCATGATATGGCACGAATTATTTTTTTTTGTAGAATTTCAATTTTTTTTAAGTGAGTAGAATAAGTATTGCACCATAATATTACAGTAATTTAAATGTGGTTCAAAGAGAGTTTTATAAAGAATAAGTAGTATTCCGTGGGGAAGCAGGTGTCTAAGCTTAAGGAACAGACCAACATATTTTGATAGCTTTTTGACCAGATATTCAATATGGATAGTTTATTTACTTTGAACCAATTATCCACATTCTGAAGCTCTTTGTTGAGTAGTTGTTGAAGTTCAAATTCATTTTTGTGTGATAGGAACAAGTTAGTGTCATCTGCAAAGATTACTTTGTGGAGAATCTTTGAGGAATTTTCCAGGTCATTAGTGTAAATAATAAAGAGTAAAGGACCTAATATGGATCCTTGTGGAACACCATATTTAATGTATTTATTTTCTGATGTCTGTTCGTGGATAGTTACATATTGTTGCCGCTGGTGTAAGTAGCTCTTGAACCAGTTCAGTGGTTGGCCTCTAATTCCATAATGATGCAGTTTGTACAGTAGTATGGTAAAGTCGATGGTATCAAAGGCCTTTGAAAGATCTAAAAATACACCGATACCATATTCTCCCTTTTCAATTGCATCATTGATCTTTTCAATAAGATCAAGGATCGCCATACAGGTGGTGTGTTTTTTTCTAAAGCCATACTGGGATGGGTTGAGTATGTTCAGTGTATTAAGATAATTAATAAGTCTATTATAAACCACTCTTTCCAATATTTTGGAAAGAGTTGGTAAGATGGATACGGGACGATAATTTGTTATGTCATTTCTATCACCAGATTTGAAAATTGGAATTATTTTTGCAATTTTTGTCATTTTGGGAACAGTTCCTGTAAGCAGTGAGAGATTAATACAGTGTGTAAGTGGTTCAATTATTTCTTTGGCAATACTTTTTAATATTTTACTGCTAATTTCATCTTCTCCAGCAGAATTTGAGCTCTTCAGAGCCATTATGATATTATGCAGTTCAGTCGCGTCTGTAGGCTTTAGGAAGAAGGAATTTGGATAGTTGCCTGACATATATTGTTTGTAAGAGACACTGTGTGGTTGAGTTATGTTTTTTGAAAGATTAGCCCCTATTGATACAAAGTAATTGTTAAAATCATTTGCAAGATCAGTTTTATTAATTGTGTCTGGGAGCACAGTGTCTTTACGGCCCCTATTTAAAACATTATTAAGCACTTTCCATGATTTCTTGGAGTCTCCCTGGGAAGTTTTGATAAGTTCAGAATAGTGACTATATTTACTTTTCCTGATTATATATACCAGTTTGTTCTTATAAACATTGTATTTAGTTTTATTCTCTATATTTGGTTTTTTAACATATATTGGTAGAGTTTATTCTTTTGTTTGATGGAGTTAAAGATTGCCCTTGTTAGCCAGGGTTTGTGTTCTACCCTACTGCGTGTAACAGTTTTTATAGGAATAGAGCAGCGAATAGAATCTGTTATTTCATTTACCAGGGAATCATATGCAGTGTCAGGATCGCAGCAACAATAAACAGTGTTCCATGCTTTAGCTTGCAGACTTGCCTTAAGTTGATGCAATGTTTTATCATTTACTACTTTAATTTTTACCGGTTGACATAAAGGTAAACATTTGTAATCAAGATTAAAGTATAATATTATTGGGTAATGATCAGTTATATCAGAAAGTAAAGCTCCTGATTCAAGCTTAACATTTCGTATATTTGTGACAATATTGTCTATAACAGTTGAAGAAGTATTTGTGACTCTAGTAAATATATTTATAGTTGGAAAGAAAGAGGAGGAGTGTAGTATTTCATCCTACCTTTAGTGGTTCTTTTGCAATCAGCTTTTGAATATGGGTAGGTTTTTGCAAAAACACCATATTTTGAGTAAAAAGCAGAGATAATTCCATTTTTGTGACGGACTTTTCATAGAGTTCCCATTCAGAGCGATCTTTAAAACAGACACGGACATGCAGCAGCTTGCCATAGGGCAATACTTCCGGTTTTAAAAAGTTGCGGAAGGGCTGGTGGATAATAGCGGTATTGCGGAAAGATGGAAAATCTCGTCATTGGCGGGGAAGCGTTTTCTCTTAATTGACGAGATATCTCGTCAATCAGTGTTTCCCATACATAGGCTCTACTTGGGCGCTGCGCCCAGGTAAATTGCGACCCGCCCAAGTAAAAAAAATCACTTTACGAATTTCCGTATTTCTGAACTCGACTGGATGACCCGTGTTTTGGAGAGAGAGAGAGAGAGAGAGAGAGAGAGAGAGAGAGAGAGAGAGCGCGAAAGAGAGAGCGCGAAAGAGAGAGCGCGAAAGAGAGAGCGCGAGAGAGAGGTGGGGGTCGGGTGACCGTGAAGATGATGCACGCGTCATAAACTCATCATCCAGCGCGGCAAACTGGATCAACTGCAGCAGCACATACGGAGCAGCTAGGGAACACACTGCGACCAAAATAGTCGCATATGCTTATGTGCATATGTGTTTATAGCATCTAAGTTGGCTTCATTTTGCGTGCAAGCACGTTGTGTCTCTCCCGTTGAGTGTCCGTTCACGTGCTCTCTGTTTCTCAATGAATTGGGCGCGACGCGAAGCAACCTCAGTGTCACATTGTATCCTTTCATGTTTCTGAACTTGAGCAGAGTTTTACCATTAGAGGTCTTTCTTCACTGAGGACGCGGGACCCGTACGGTTCCGGGTTTATATTTTAAATGGTCAGATGGGTCCGGGTCGGTCCTAGTTCATTACTTCGGGTCCCAAGTCTGATTAATATTGTGTGTAAAACCCGAGTCGATCGGAGAACGGCCGTGAGCGCTACCGCGCTAAAGCTCGAGTGCTGTTTTGGCGTGCCTCCGGTTTCTATGGCGATAGCAACTGGCTCTTGTCACGACCACGCGCCGCTTCATTTTCTTTATCCCATTTTTTAATAGTCTTACTATTAATAGACCACATATCTTTACTAAAATCTAAACAGTTTGCACAGAGATTGTAGCAAAAAGCAGTGCTAATACTGAATGAGCAAAGCTCTAGCTGACTCAGGATATAAAAAACGCAAAGCTGTAATGTAAAGTCTGTCATCGGGACAGCACAGCAAGTAGACTTTTAAATCTGAAATAATTAGTGGATTAAGCTTTTTTTAATCGGCAAAAGAGAAATAGAAAGCAGAAGCAGTAAAAGTGCCTATCTTATAGAAGTTATTACCATTATAACATCAGTCACATTTATAATCTATAGACCTGCACTGTCTATATAGGCTATAGAATACATAGTATTGTATATAATTGAGCTTGATAAAAGGGGTCATCAAATTGCTTCATATATCAGTGCAAAAACAAGTTTTTTCGTGGTGCTTTGACAAACAGTGTCAGCTTTGTTTATGGCAAAAAAGTTTGGGGTGGTTAGATTAATGAACTATAATGTGAAATTAATATGAATGTTTTATAAATCAAAGTATTGTGTTGTGTCACACATTATTAGTTCTTTGTTACATGTATAGTAGACCATTTTTTGTCGGTGGATAATAATGATTGCCCTTTTCACCAGCTACCACCACAAGTAAATTTCAGATCTGTGGGAAACACTGCGTCAATGGCGGGGAAAGAGTTAACACTCTGGGGTCGGCTGCGGCGCGGGCGCCGCAAACTCTTTAATTTTCGATCACTCCCCAAAGAGACTTAGATAACTCTGCTGATTTTTGACATACAGATATGATTTATACATCATTTAAAACGTAAAATTGTCTAGTTTTTTTCTGTCCACTCCCAATAAAAACAGCATGTTGTGCTTTTCGCAAAATTAAGAAAATAAACATGATGCGCGTTTTGTTCTCTCTCCCTCAGTGAAGTCCTTGCAGAAACACGTCAGAAAAATGAACTGTAACTTAACGAATATTTGTCATATAAACAAAAGATAAATGTCTACATAATGCTTGGAATGTCTGCTTTTGGAAGATGTAAGTGAAATCGAAAACAAATATTGTAATTCGTTGTTAACTGTATTAGAAGAGAGAGATGTACCGTCTTTCTTCTGTTGCTTCATTATCTATAATGAGCCACGCCCCGCTCCATTGAAGAAAAGAGCAGAGATCATCCATATTCATTAGTCAACCCCACAGTCAATGGACATTCCATTCCGTCTCTGCAGCCAGCCATTCACTGCTGTGTTGAGTTTTAATCCGAGTGCTGGAAACATGACATCTACTTGTTTACTCGTGACTGTAACTAAAGTTATCTCCAGACGCGTGTGTGACTCGATCGACGTCCAAACGCACACACAAACACACAATGCCTCATATTTGAAGCGCTTTGTGGTATCATTATAAAAGATGCGATTGCACACATCACATGTTTACTCGCGCCTAAATCTCCAGACAGACGCGAGTGTGTGTGCGTCGTCAGTGTGACGGGATCCATGTCCAACATATAAATCCTTATTTACTTGCGGATGTGTGTCAGTTTCTCCAGACGCGAGTGTTTTCTTTGTCTTCCGTCAAACAGCTGAGGCGACGGGAACGCACATACACAAACACGCGAGTCAGGAAACTCGACGCGCTTTTTGGTATTCTTATAAAATACGCGATTGCAAACAGTACAATCCTTATTTATTTGCGTCATATCTCCGCACAGCAAGTTTATTAAACACAGGATCACTCGCATGTGCACACATTCACTGCTTTCATGATCAACACGTGAGGTAATGGCGGTGGCTGTAAACAAACATTGATAAGTTTATCACGCGTGTCCCTGGTTGTGTTTCTACTATAATGATTACAAAAACACAAATAGGAGTCCAGACAACGATAGGCAGTTGTTCTTTTGAGCTTTTTACTGCACAAAAGTAAACCTCTCGCTGGCCAACCAAACACTAACCCTGTGTTGAAGTGTGTTCATTTTACGATGGCCAAACAGTATCTTTACCAGGATTAGGCTACCATGGATTTTAAAAGGTAACTTATACTTGTGAAATGAATAGAAAATATTTCAATAGAAATATATATATATATATATATATATATATATATAATGTGTGTGTGTATTTACATTATATTGAAAAGTAAACCTTATCATGGTTTTACTACAGAGGTATTCCTGTTGAACATCCCCACAAGGCTCATTATTCAATTCTTTTGTCTCTCAGCTGTCAATCACTGATTATTCAGGAGCTTTCCCGCCTCCACGCATACGGCCTCTCTCAAGCAAAAGTGTCTTAGAAATTGTAAATCAATATCTTGCTTTATGTGATTGAGTAGGCCATATGATTTTCACATCATTTTGAAGAAAAAACTCTAGACTACTAGATCCAGTTTGGAAAGTCTTGGGAAACATGTTAAGAATGAGTTTTGTGGAGTTATATCAGTGACTTAAAAATTTTGCTTTTTCAAAAACCACGCATAAACATTTTTCTCTCAAAAATACAAACATGTACATACATGTTGATTATATGATATTGTAGCCCAGTTTGTGATGAACACAGTGTTATGAGACTTTTGCCATTAATATGTTTTTAAGCAACTGAAAAAAGCACAAATGTCAGTGCATGTCAAAACTTCCCCAGGGCCCTAAAAACCCCTTAGACCCCAGAGGGTTAAAGTCTCCAAGGAGGACGCAGTCTTTATTTAATTTATTTATGTATAGTAAAATTTCTTCAAGTTTGTTATTAAAAATGTTTAAATCAGAATCTGGGGGGCGATAAATTATGCCCACAATAATAATTTTACCTTTGTCACTTTTTATCTCAATAAAACGAGAGTCTGTATGATTATCACTAACAGCAAGATCGCAAACATCGGCATGCATATTCGAACGTACATAGAGGCATACCCCACCACCAGATCTGCCAAATCTGTGCTTATGATATAATTTATAGCCTTCAAGGTTTAGGGCATCTATGTACGATTGATCATTTAGCCACGTCTCACTACAACCAATTATGTTAAAACAGCATTTAGGCTATGTTTACATTAATGCGTTTATGCTTTAAAACGCGTTACTTTTGCTACGTTTACGCCTTTCATCTACACTACATCACCGTTTTCGACCCTCATAAACTAGGGATGCACCGAATGTTCGGCAACCGAAATTAGTAAAAATAAGTAAAATAAGTAAATAAGTAAAAAGGCCGAATAAATTTTGCCGAACAATGACGTTTTTAATGACGCAATCAAACCCGCGTAGAGTGAGAGGCGGGCGCTTTATGCAGCAAACATGTCAGCAGTGTGGAAGCACTTTAAAGTGTCAGAGAAAGAGGCAAAAACGGCCGTTTGCAGACATTGTTCTGCTGAATTGTCCAGAGGGGGTGCGTCTGCAAAAAACGTACAGCACTTCAAGCTTAATTTATCACTTAAAATCAAAACACCCCGAACATCATGCAGAGTACGAGAAAGACACGGCGGCGGCAACGGCAACAGCAGCAGCGAAAAGAAAAGTAGCTCCCGGTCCCACACCCACTCCATCTGTGGCTGACTTCTTAGAAAAGGCAAAAAAGTTTGCCAATGACAGTGCCAAAGCTAAAGGTATTACTAAAAGGATAATGGAATTCATCGCATTGGATGATCAACCATTCTCTGTTGTAGAGGATGTTGGATTTCGCAGGCTTATAGACTATATTGAGCCCCGTTACACCATCCCTAGTAGACGGCATTTCTCAGACGTGTGCTTACCTGAGATGTATAACGTCATTTCAACTAACGTCCATGAGCTTTTGGCTACAGATATTGCAGCCCTCAGCTTCACGACTGATATTTGGAGCTCGGATGTGAGCCCCACTAGTATGCTGAGTTTAACTGCGCAGTGGATCGACACAGATTTTAAGCTACAAAAGATTGTGCTTCACTCACAAGAGTTTAGAGGGTCCCATACAGCTGTAGCCATATCTGAGGCGTTCGCCAACATGTTTGACACTTGGCGTATCGACCGATCTAAAGTGCATGCGGTAGTAAGTGACAACGCAAGAAATATGGCTAAAGCCATGGAAGATAGCAATCTGAAAGGCATACGGTGTATGGCACACACAATTCAACTGGCGGTCAACGAGGGACTGTTGAGTCAGCGCAGTATAGCAGATGTGATAGCGATAGGCAGGAAAATTGTTGGCCATTTTAAACATTCACCGCTTGCCTATTCGCGCCTACAATCTATCCAAGAACAGTTCGGAATGCCACAAAAACGTTTCCAACAAGATGTGAGCACAAGGTGGAACAGTACATATTATATGCTGGAAAGCCTTTTTGCGCAAAAGCGAGTCTTGGCTACATACATAGCAGATCATGACCTGCCCGCGACATTCACCGCATACCAGTGGGTGTTAATCGAGAACGTTCTCTCTCTTCTCGCCCCCTTTGAGCAGATAACAAAAGAGATAAGCTCATCTGATGCATCTGTGGCAGACGTCATACCCTTACTTGCAGCACTAAAGCGTCTTTTAAACAAAGAGGCTGAAACAGACCACGGAGTAAAAACAACTAAAAGTGCGCTCTTAGAAGCTGTCAGCTCACGATTTAGTCAGGCGGACTCAGAACCCCTGTACTGCATCGCGACTGTGCTTGATCCACGATATAAAGATCATTACTTGGATGTGGGGAAAAAGATGAGCACACGAGAAATGATCCAGGCCGAGTTGGATTTGGGAAAGCCGCTAGGTGATGGAGACGGTCAGGTGATGCACAGCGCAGGAGATGAAAACAGCGCAGAGAGTAAACGGGCTCGTACTACAGATGAGCCGCGCACAGTCTCGCTGTCTGACATGTTCGATGAGATCCTCCAAGAGAATAACCCATTTGCAAGACAGAGGACAAGCTCGACCGCTCAACAGTTAGATGGGTATCTCTCAGAAGTCCCCATCCCCAGGAGCAATAACCCTCTCGAATTTTGGAGGACCAATCAAGGCCGCTTTCCCGACCTGGCGCAGATGGCACGCAGGTAGGCTACTTGTATGGGAAATTAATTTAAGATTTTATTTATTTTTGGATTATGGTAACACTTTATAAGTAGTTTCTATTTTTAACATTAACTATTTTTAATTTAAATTTAACTATTTTCAGTGTAGTAAAATAGTAGGCCTACAATGGGTTTCAACCATTTCATTATCTTGAAGACATTGTTCGTTTTGTAATAAGCAACTGTCAGAAAACTGCAATAAAATGTTCAACTATTCTGCAGGTACTTGTCTGCTCCATGCACAAGCACCGACAGTGAGAGACTGTTTAGTGCTGCATCTCATGTCATCGATGAGAAGAGAAACCGACTTTCATGTGAGAAAGCAGAGAAGCTACTTTTCATAAAGAAGAACCTGCCACTTTTCCTGAAGAAGTAGGCTAAGTAGGCTTATGTCTAGGACAGTTATTCATTTGTTGTGGGTTCATCCACATTTTTTGCACTAATGCACATTTGTTGTTGTAGACATACAGAGTTACATTCTTTCAGCAGTCAGTTATAGGCCTAACATAGGCTATTCAAGAAGGGGGGCTGGCTTCAAAAATGGCCAAATTTTTTTTTTACTAATTTATTTATTTTAAGTTATATTGTGCTTTGTTTGTATAATATTTGCTGGAATGTTCAAAAATGTTCAGTGTTAAATAAATATTTTGAAATTGTATTTTTGCTATTTGATTTATTTATCTGAAAAGCAACACAAAATAGTAAAAAAGCAAATTTTTACTATTTAATTATTGTAATGGTGAAAAAATTGGCAAAATAAATGGAAAAAATGCGAAACACCGCGTTCGGTATTCGGCCTTCGGCCTTCGGCCAAGCATTTCATTATTATTCGGCTTCGGCCAAGAATTTCATTTCGGTGCATCCCTATCATAAACGGATTCGTTCGCAAACGCTGAAGACCCTGTTTTAGTTTGAGAACTCAGACGTTGCTCTGAGTGTAAATGAACGTAGACGGAGTCTTATGTAAACGAACAGCTGACGTTAACGTGACAGCGCATCATTTTCAAAGTAAAAATTATTTTATTCATGTAAATGTTGGTTTGCAACGGAGGTTTTGCCAAAAATAGTAAACATCTACCAATCAGCTATTATAAACGCTATATCGGATTGTTTTAACATGTATCCTTATAGATAATGTCTGTTTTATATTAAAGCAACACCAAAGAGTTTTGGCTCTTTGCTCCCCCTACAAGTTAGAAGCGTAATTGTCCATTACCCACTGTCATAAATACTGAGGCATAGCTGGCTCTGATTGGATTGTAGGTCTGCCGTAAAGCAAGTTTTTGTAGTATTCACTCGGACTACAGGACCGCTAACCCGACCGTTGGAAACTTCTTTAGTGCGGTGTTGGCTGATAGAGGGCTGCAAAAGCGAATGTGAAAGTGTTGTTCACCCTGTTTAGAGTGGATGAACCACTGAAACTGTTTTGGAAGCGTTATTTTAAGGTACAAAAAACTCTTTGGTGTTGCTTTAATGTTTGAGTATTGTTGGGTTTAATGTGTTTATGTTTTGTTTAAATTTAGTTAGCTTACGAAAGATAGACTGTAATTTTAAACGCCATATAGGCGTTGCAAAGGCCAATATGAAGGGAGAATTGTAATGGGTCAGACATTATTTTCCAGTTTAATGTAAGTTTTGTTTGCTACTTTAAAATGAATTTCGTTTCGGATAATTTGTCTCTTAATTTTAATCGATGTTTTGTTGATAAGTTTTGTGAATATAAATTAATTCACGAGTTCGCATTAACATGTAATCGATAGGGAATGAGATAAAGCATATTTGGCGTGCTGTCCGAGGAGAGGGCTCCGAGCTCTGAATTTTAGCCCGAACCCAGAGTACTCCCCTATCTTTAACTGTGATGAATGAATCTAGATGAGAGTGAGGTGATGGGGTGGAGGAGGGATTCTGCAAAAAATCTGTCACGGGACAGAGGTGAGGGACTGCCATTTATAGGCACCTCTTTGCACTGATTGGTTGGATCACATGACCATGCTCCTCCCGAACTTAGTTAAATAAACTTCATTAAAAACAATAAACTCAACGTCATTAATATAATGCTCGTTTAGGTGCTTGCGCTTTTAGCTATTTCTGTGTTGCTAGCGGAGGACGTGCACGGACCTCGCACACTTTTAAAAATTAATGCAATAAGCATTTCTGGTAGGCTAAAGCAATACTTCACTTCATACTATGTTTGAGTGAAGTTTGCATTTGCTGAAATTTATTTTTGCTTCAAGTTCGCTACTGTTTAGTACTGTTCACTTGAATGCTTTCTTTTTAAATCATAAAGACCTTTCTGTTTAGTTATAAAATCAAAATTAACCTATTAATCATATTAATATGTTGTAGGGAAGCTAGAACAGTATAAGTGTTTATGTCTTGTTTAAATTTAGTTAGCTTACGAAAGATAGATTGTAATTTTAAACGCCATATAGGCGTTGTAAAGGTCAATATGAAGGGAGAATTGTAATGGGTCAGACATTATTTTCCAGTTTAATGTAAGTTTTGTTTGCTACTTTAAAATGAATTTCGTTTCAGATAATTTGTCTCTTAATTTTAATCGATGTTTTGTTTATACTTTTTGTGAATATAAATTAATAAAAACAATAAACTCAACGTCATTAATATAATGCTCGTTTAGGCGCTTGCGCTATTAGCTGTTTGTGTGTTGCTAGCGGAGGACGTGCACGGACCTCGCACACTTTTAAAAATTAATGCAATAAGCATTTCTGGTAGGCTAAAGCAATACTTCACATCTTACTATGCTTGATTGAAGTTTGCATTTGCTGAAATTTATTTTTGCTTCAAGTTCGCTACTGTTTAGTACTGTTCACTTGAATGCTTTCTTTTTAAATCATAAAGACCTTTCTGTTTAGTTATAAAATCAAAATTAACCTATTAATCATATTAATATGTTGTAGGGGGGAAATAGAACAGTATAAGACTTTCCCAAACACATTTTTATAGGTTCAAAAATAGTGTCTGTTATAGTTGCCAGCAAAGGACCCATGTATGACAAAAACTTCGGCCCTCTTTCTTCAAGCTTGTAAACACTGGAGCTCTAGTTTCGCATATATGTCGTGTGACCTTTTGACGTGATCACGTAATACGTAAGATCCCGCTGCATCACACGGCTAGTGCAAGACGAGAAGTTGAGGTTATTTTTTGGCGAAAATGACGATCATTTCGCTAGATAAGACCCTTATGCCTCGGTTGGGATCATTTAGAGCCTTTTGAAGCTGCATTGAAACTGTAAACTGTTGAGGTCCATTATATGGAGAAAAATCCTGGAATGTTTTCCTCAAAAAACTTGACTGAACAAAGAAAGACATAAACATCTTGGATGACATGGTGGTGAGTAAATTATTAGATTTTTATGAAAGTGGAATATTCCTTTAAGAATCATTAAAGGTCCACTGTGTAGATTTTTAGCGGCATCTAGCAGTGAGATTGTGAATTGTAACCAACGGCTCAATCCAGAGCTCACCCCTCCCTTTCAAAAAGCATAGAGAAGCTACGGCAGCTGCCACAGGACAAACATGTCATCGTCTGAGACAATGTAGTGACAAAACGCACAGTTTGTCCGTTTATACTCTAAACATTACTGTGACTTCCATGTAAGGGGACCCGTGGTGTATGTAGATAAAAACGACTCATTCTAATGTAATAAAAACAATACAGTTCATTATGTAAGGTTTTTTTACACCACTGATAATATAGTTATGTACTGTATATTATATTGCATTTTTGTCAAGAGATCCTCCATTGTTACACAATGCACCTTTAAGACTTCAGTTTCGGCTCACTTTATCAAGTGGATTTCAATCTTAATCTCATTAAGATCCTTTAGGATTTACATTACAATACAGAAAATACAAATTTATCAGATAAATAAATAATCCTAGTTAAAGTAATTCAGAGATTCGTTTTCAAAGAGAGACGCAAAAACATGCAAGTTACACATTCATTTGATAAGCTAATGGCTTTTTTGTAGCTCTCTGATTCTTAATTACAACTTTAAGATGCTCATGAATAAATGCATGTCTCTCTCTCGCTCTCTCTCTCTCTCTCTCTCTCTCTCTCTCTCTCTCTCTCTCTCTCTCTCTACTATATGTCTCAATCTCTGTCTTAGTTGAATCTAGTGTCCCCAATCATTACATTTCTTCATGTTGCAATTCAGAGCATTGATAACCAAGTTGATGATTTCTGTGCCATTTATTAAGCCTCTGCCCGTGACAAACAGATAAAGAGGTAATTCAATAACTAATGGATAATTAGGGTGCAATTACGTACAAGAAAATGGTCTTGCACAGTATATTAAATCTGCAAAATGTATTCGGTACGGTTATTCCCAAAAGGTTCCTCATCTATAACTAATGTACATAATTGAAACGGGCACCCTCATCTTACGATTCATTCACTTGTATCTGTAGGCCTTATTGCCAGACATGGGGACTTGTGACTTGGTGACTTGGACTCGAGTCGACTCGAGTCGCTATTTTGTGACTTGTGACTTGACTTGACAAAAAATAAAATACTTGAGACTTGACTCGGACTTGGAAGTTAAAGACTCGGGACTTGACTTGACTTGAGACACGATGACTTGAATGACTTGAGTGTTAATCACATTTTTTTTTATTTTTTTTTTATTATTATTATTTTAAAAAATAAAGTTGACCCAGCCGGAGCGCAGGCTGAGAATGGTGTTGTCATGACTGAATCACGACACTATCATTCGTCATGCCCTCTCGTACGCACACGCACACCACGCCCACTTAGATCAGATATCAACATGTCAGCCGGAGGGGTACCGAGGGTCATCGCTTTCGGCTTCAACAAGATGGGAAAAGACGAACAGTGCGTTGCAAGATATGCAACATTAAAATCACAGGCAGCCAGACGGCAACCTCCAATTTCGTTCATCATTTGAAGAGCCATTATGCCCAGTAAGTGCTTGTCAATTTGTTAATATCTGGTTAGTTGGTAGTTAGCTAATGTAATAATAGCTAATGTAGCCCTCATCATACCATGTTGGGGACAAATGTGGGCAAAATAATTGTGATTTATTTTTTAAAATACTTATTTTATTTTTGAATACTTCTTTTTCAAGTTTGCCACCTGAACACACAGAAAAATTACTTGATTCTACAATGTTAGGGGCGGTTCACATGTCGCGTCTTTTGCACGCTCAAGTTCGTTATTTCAAATGTAGGCGCGCTAACGGAAGAGGTGCTACGCGCTCGTTATTTCTTGGCGCATGTTTGAGAGAGAGAGAGAGAGAGAGAGAGAGAGAGAGAGAGAGAGGTGGGAGAAATGTAACAAAGTTTAATGTTGTACATAAACTGTGTTTGAGAGAGAGGGAGGTGTTCAGAGAGGGGTCTGTTGGATGTTAAGCTATTATTTGTTTTATGGACTCAATTTGGAAAATTTCAAACACAGTTGGCAGAAGTGAAAAATAAATAATTTATGAAGTAACAATTTTGTTTGATTCCATGATGTATTTTACTGAACATGAGTATTTACAATGCAAATCCAAATTATTGTAATTCACTGATAGTTACTTACTGTATTTCTTGTCACTTTATTAAGATCAGATTCTGCAGGTAAAATTACAATAATAAGGTGACTTGACTTGGACTTGACTTGACCTACTACAGGACTTGACTTGACTTGACTTGACATAGCCTGTGACTCGACTTGACTTGCCCAAGAAAAAAAATACTTTGGACTTCCTTGAGACTTGAAGGTTCAGACTTGAGACTTACTTGAGACTTGCACATGTGTGACTTGGTCCCATCTCTGCTTATTGCCTATCATTTTACAATTATACTGACACGATGTGTGCGCTTTGGGGAACGGGAAGCCATTTGCAATGGAGTACAATGTCTAAATACAAGTTTTCTTTCATTTAAGAAGTGAAAATCTCATGAATACGATTTTAATACAAGGTGTTTTTACATCAAATATAGTAGATTGCATGTATCATCCTGTAAATCGAATGCATTCAGAAATGAGAATCTAAGGCTCTCAAGAGTACTAAATCAAAAACTCTCAAAGCTAATTAGGAAGTTTAAAAATGATTGTACTAACAATAACACAAAAATGTGTTTAAAGGCATGCAAATTATGTCACAATTGCATTTGTTCTATGCACAGTGGGGTCACAAGTGCTAGAGCCTAATAAATAATAATAATAAATAAATAAGAAAAATTAATAATAAATAAATAAGAATAAATAATATATAAATAATAATAATAAATAAATAATAAGAATTAATAATATATCAATAATAATACAGTTTTTCTGAATTGCTAAAACACTAAACCCAAATCTCTGAACCAAATTCATAGTGGCCTAAACCCATTTGTCAAATCATGCACTCTTTTAGCAAAATTCTAAACACAAACTTCTCACTAAAACACACATTTCACACTGCAATGCACTTGTTTTATAAATGCTAAACAGGCAGGCAAAAGTTGAACACAACTACAACACCGTTATCATCGCGTAAACACAACAACTCAAAATTCTACACACTTTTATCTAATTGGTATTTTTTACCAATTGTGTGGATTGGAAACAGTCTGAGAGGCAGATGAAGAGTATGAGGAAGAAAAGGACACCAGAGACGATGCAATTGGCAAAATTTGCAGTTGGATTGCTGACTTTTTACAAAATACAAGTGCTGCTTACAGTAATATTGAAAACTTACTATTACTTGCAGTACTTACAGTAAAGTATTCAATATATTCACTGAACTAAACTTGTGATTACAGTAATATAGATTTTTAACAGTATTTGTCAAGTGTGTTGTTATGTACAATAAACATGTCTTTTTCTGTAGCAGATCTCCTGGATGTTGTGTTTTCCATTTTTTAAGGTAGTGTCTAATGGATGCTTGTAGTGTTTTATATTATAGACTTATGTGTGTATGATTTGAAAGCTTAGTTTGATTTTGAGTACAAGTGAAATGGTTTTGAAGCAATTGTTTGATTTTGCTGGAAGAGTCAGGGGTTCTGTGAATTTTGTTTAAAATTGGGATTTGTGTTTAAGGTTTTGAGAAAATGAGTGATGGTTTCAAAAAATGTGTTTTAGCAATTCAGAAAAACTGTAATAAATAATAGGAATTACAGTTTTTCTGAATTGCTAAAACACTAAACCCAAATCTCTGAACCAAATTCATAGTGGCCTGTCAGAGTTTTTGCTTTGTAATATTTTATTTTGACCACTAGATGTCGCCCTTGAGCTCTGATGTCTTAGTAATTAGTTAGATTGTTTTCACATGTGTCTTGTGTGGTGCTGTGTATTTAAGATGGCTCTCTCCCTGTAGCTCTGCTTGGTTATTGCGTTTTCCTAAGACAGTTACTGCCGTAAGTTTACTCTTGTTCTAAGTAGTTTGTCTCTGAGACTGTTTTCCCTTTTGGAAAATTTTGCTTTCTTTGAGACTGTTTTCCCTTTTGGAATATTTTGCTTTCTTTTGTATTAGATACTCCTCAGTTCTTTTTTGTTTTACTTCTTTGATGTTAGGGTTTTTGGAACCTTTTTCTTTTTATAATAAATTTCTTTGGAATCAACCTAAGAGAGCGTCTTACTACTGGGTTCAACATTCTCCTGTGGCTTAGTGGTGGAACTTTAGACTTTCACACCAGAGACCCGGGTTCGAGGCCCAGTCCTGACAGAATAACCAAGCCATATAATGAACCCAGAAGCGCCTAACCCTCAGGAACTCTTTGCCACTGTGGCTCAGCATGAATCTACTGTTCAACGCCACGAGACAGCTCTAGCTCAGCAGGAGACTCTGATGGCCAAACACTCACAGGTCCTGTCTGATCTCATGGCTTCTATCCGTCAGATTTTTGACCGGCTGCCTTCCACTCCAGTCACTGCTCAAACTGCAGCCTCTGTACCTCTTCCAGATTCTCGAGTGCCCTCTCCTTTGTCTGAACCTCGCCTACCTCCCCCGCAACGTTTCTCTGGAGATCCCAGCGCTTGCGATGGGTTCCTGACTCAATGCTCCCTCACATTTGAACTGCAACCATCTTCCTTCCCCTCAGATCGGGCCAAGATTGCATATGTTATCACTCTTCTTTCCGGTAAGGCTCTCTCCTGGGCAACAGCAGTCTGGAAGGCACAGGCCCCCTTCTGTTCAAGTTACTCTCTGTTCATAGAGGAGTTCAAACGAGTCTTTGACCACCCCCTCAGCGGTCGACAAGCCTCTAAGAAACTTCTCACCCTTCGACAAGGTAATTGCAGTGCCACTGAATATGCCATACAGTTTCGGACCATTTCTGTGGGGAGTGGCTGGAATGACGAGTCCCTCATGGTGTGTTTTTTGAATGGTCTATCTGAGGCGATCAAGGATGATCTGGCTACAAGAGAACCTGCGCGTGATCTTGAGACTCTTATCGATCAAGCAGTTCGGCTGGATAATCGCTTGAGAGAGAGAAACCTGAACCGTTCCTCTGTTTCCACCCTGTCTAACAGTCCTACACCTGTTCAAATGCTACCAGGGCCCCAGGATTCCTCTGAACCTATGCAGCTGGGTAGGACTCGACTGTCTCCTTCAGAACGAGACCGTCGCATGAGAGAGCGCTGTTGCCTTTATTGTGGATTGTATGGTCATTTTCGTTCCAACTGCCCAGAGCTCTCGGGAAACTCCCGGTCCCGCACAGGCATGGAAGGACTGTAACGGGAGTGACACGCACTACTTCTCCTTCCAACTCTGGGTTGTCGCTTCCTATCACACTCTCTTGGGGAGACCAAAGACACGTACTCCAGGCCTTGATTGATTCCGGCGCAGCCGGGAATTTCATGGATATTTCTCTTGCTAAAAGTCTCCAGATCCCCACTAATCCCCTTCCTGCTACGCTAACTGTGACAGCCTTGGATGGAAGACCATTAGCCCCTGGAGAAATAACCCATCTCACCTCTCAACTTTGTCTCTTAACTAACCAGCACCAGGAGAGTATGTGCTTTCACCTAATACAGTCTCCTGAGTTTCCTGTTATCCTAGGTTACCCCTGGCTCCTCCAGCATAACCCTCACTTTGACTGGTCCACTGGCTCAGTCCTTAGCTGGGGTCTCACCTGTCAGACTACATGCTTGGCCCATGACTCCCCTAACCCTATTCTCGAGTCCCAGAAACCCCTAGATCTCTCTCAAGTCCCTACTCCATACCACCATCTCAAGGCAGTGTTTAGTAAAAGTAAGGCCACGTCCTTACCTCCTCATCGCCCCTCAGACTGTGCAATTGAGCTACTCCCGGGAACCGATCCCCCCAGAGGTCGTATTTTCTCATTGTCCTCTCCTGAACGCACTGCCATGGACAAGTACATCAATGAATCCCTTGTGGCAGGGATCATCCGTCCGTCCACTTCTCCTGCTGGAGCTGGATTCTTCTTTGTCGGGAAGAAGGATGGTGGACTTCGACCATGTATAGACTACAGGGGGCTTAATAAGATCACTATTCGTAACCGATATCCCTTACCACTAATGGTCACAGCTTTTGAAATTCTTCAAGAAGCTTCCATCTTCTCTAAGCTCGATTTGCGCAATGCCTACCATCTTGTACGCATCAGACAAGGAGATGAGTAGAAGACCGCATTCAACACACCCACTGGACACTACGAATACTTAGTCATGCCTTTCGGTCTCACTAATGCTCCTGCAGTCTTTCAAGCCCTCATTAATGACATTCTCAGGGATATGCTCAACAAGTTTGTGTTTGTCTACTTGGATGATATCCTCATCTTCTCAAGTTCCCTCCAAGAGCATGTAAAACATGTCAGTAAGGTCCTGAGACGGCTTCTTGACAACCATCTGTATGTAAAGCCGGAGAAATGTGAGTTTCATGTGACCCACGTCCAGTTTCTAGGGTTCATCATCAAGCCTGGTCATGTACAAATGGACCCTCAAAAGGTTAAAGCAGTTGTGGATTGGCCATCCCCCTCATCGGTTAAGGAAGTACAACGTTTCCTTGGCTTTGCCAATTTTTATCGTAAGTTCATCCTGAACTTCAGTTCCGTAGCAGCTCCTTTGTCTGCTCTCACCAAGGGGAACACAACTGGCTTTAATTGGGGACCTGAAGCTGAGTTGGCCTTTAACAAACTCAAAGGGTGTTTTACCTCTGCCCCTATTCTTATTCTCCCGAACCCCGATAATCCGTTCATCGTAGAAGTGGATGCCTCAGATGTAGGAGTTGGAGCTGTGTTGTCCCAAAGGGGCGAGGATAACAAGCTGCACCCATGTGCATTCCTTTCTCACCGCCTTACTCCAACTGAGAGGAACTATCATGTGGGGGATCAAGAGTTGCTGGCAGTTAAGCTAGCACTTGAAGAGTGGAGGCATTGGCTGGAGGGGGCCAAACACCCATTTCAAGTGCTAACGGACCACAAGAACCTGGAGTACATTCAGCAGGCCAAGCGACTCAACCCCCGCCAGGCGCGTTGGTCCTTATTCTTTAACCGATTTCAGTTCATTTTATCCTACCGCCCTGGCACAAAGAACCTAAAACCTGATGCATTGTCACGTGTTTATGTAAACACTCCACAAGAAGACCCAATTACACCTATCATTCCCAGTTCCAAGATAATAGCTCCTATTAGGTGGGAGCTGGAAAGTACTGTGAAACAAGCCCAAGCCAGAGAACCTGACCCAGGAGGAGGTCCTATTAACTGTCTGTTTGTCCCAAAAGCAGTCCGTTCCCAGGTCCTCCAGTGGGGCCACAGCTCACGCCTCACTTGTCATCCTGGCACTTCCCGTACCCTTGAGTTCCTCCAGAGACGGTTTTGGTGGCCTACTATCAAAGAGGATGTCAAAACATTTGTTAATGCCTGTCCCACATGCAACCAAGGTAAAGTCTCCCACCGTTCACCCCAGGGACTATTACACCCTCTTGCTATACCACGCAGACCTTGGTCTCATATTTCCATGGATTTTATCACTGGACTACCACCATCACAGGGCAACACCACTATCCTGGTCATAATTGATAGATTCTCTAAGGCTGCCCGTTTTATTCCCCTGCCCAAACTACCCACTGCAAAAGTTACTGCTGATTTGATCATAACCCATGTTTTTCGAATCTTTGGCATTCCACAAGACATAGTCTCTGATCGAGGACCTCAATTTTCCTCTCGCTTCTGGCGGGCGTTTTGTCAGTCTTTGGGGGCATCGGTGAGTCTATCCTCTGGGTTCCACCCAGAGTCCAATGGGCAAACGGAGAGGCTTAATCAAGATCTCGAGACTACCTTAAGGTGTATGGCGGCTAACAACCCATCCTCTTGGTCTTCCTTCGTCATGTGGGCAGAATATGCTCACAACACCCTTCGCTCCTCTGCTACAGGCATGTCCCCTTTCGAGTGCCAGTTTGGGTATACTCCTCCACTATTCCCTGAGCAAGAGGTGGAAGCTGCTGTTCCCTCTGCCCAACAGTTCGTCAAGCGCTGCCGCCAGACATGGAAAAAGGCCAGACTCAAACTCCTGAAGGTCTCTCAGCAGTACCAGCACCAGGCGAATCGCAAACGCAGTATTGCCCCCACCCTGCGCCCTGGCCAAAGGGTCTGGCTCTCCACTAAGAACATTCCCTTGCGGGTGGAGTCTCGTAAACTTTCCCAGAGGTTCATTGGACCCTTCAAGATTTCTAGGAAAGTTAACCCTGTTACTTACCGTTTATACTTGCCTAAGTCTTTAAAGATTAATCCCACTTTTCATGTCTCACTGTTAAAACCTGTCTTGTCTTCTCCTTTTCTTGTGAAAGGTAAACCTCCCCCTCCTCGTATCATTGGTGGCCAGCCAGCCTACACAGTCCGCCGAATACTGAAGGTCCGTCAAGTACGTGGGTCCCGGCAGTATCTTGTGGACTGGGAAGGCTATGGTCCTGAGGAGCGCTCCTGGGTCCCTACCAAAGACATCTTAGACCGCAATCTTATTCAAGAATTTCATGCTCGTGAATTCAGTCATCCTGGAGGGAACGTCAGGAGTCGTTCCTAGAGGGGGGGTCCTGTCAGAGTTTTTGCTTTGTAATATTTTATTTTGACCACTAGATGTCGCCCTTGAGCTCTGATGTCTTAGTAATTAGTTAGATTGTTTTCACATGTGTCTTGTGTGGTGCTGTGTATTTAAGATGGCTCTCTCCCTGTAGCTCTGCTTGGTTATTGCGTTTTCCTAAGACAGTTACTGCCGTAAGTTTACTCTTGTTCTAAGTAGTTTGTCTCTGAGACTGTTTTCCCTTTTGGAAAATTTTGCTTTCTTTAAGACTGTTTTCCCTTTTGGAATATTTTGCTTTCTTTTGTATTAGATACTCCTCAGTTCTTTTTTGTTTTACTTCTTTGATGTTAGGGTTTTTGGAACCTTTTTCTTTTTATAATAAATTTCTTTGGAATCAACCTAAGAGAGCGTCTTACTACTGGGTTCAACATTCTCCTGTGGCTTAGTGGTGGAACTTTAGACTTTCACACCAGAGACCCGGGTTCGAGGCCTAGTCCTGACAGTGGCCTAAACCCATTTGTCAAATCATGCACTCTTTTAGCAAAATTCTAAACACAAACTTCTCACTAAAACACACATTTCACACTACAATGCACTTGTTTTATAAATGCTAAACAGGCAGGCAAAAGTTGAACACAACTACAACACCGTTATCATCGCATAAACACAACAACTCAAAATTCTACACACTTTTATCTAATGGTATTTTTTACCAATTGTGTGGATTGGAAACAGTCTGAGAGGCAGATGAAGAGTATGAGGAAGAAAAGGACACCAGAGACGATGCAATTAGCAAAATTTGCAGTTGGATTGCTGACTTTTTACAAAATACAAGTGCTGCTTACAGTAATATTGAAAACGTACTATTACTTGCAGTACTTAAAATAAAGTATTCACTATATTCACTGAACTAAACTTGTGATTACAGTAATATAGATTTTTAACAGTATTTGTCAAGTGTGTTGTTATGTACAATAAACATGTCTTTTTTTGTAAGCAGATCTCCTGGATGTTGTGTTTTCCATTTTTTAAGGTAGTGTCTAATGGATGCTTTGTAGTGTTTTATATTATAGACTTATGTGTGTATGATTTGAAACCTTAGCTTGATTTCGAGTACAGGTGAAATGGTTTTGAAGGAATTGTTTGATTTTGCTGGAAGAGTCAGGGGTTCTGTAAATTGTGTTTGAAATTGGGATTTGTGTTTAAGGTTTTGAGAAAATGAGTGATGGTTTCAAAAAATGTTTTAGCATTTCAGAAAAACTGTAATAATGTATAAATAATAATAATAACAATAATACATAATTAATAAGAATTAATAATGGATAAATAATAATAATAAATAATTAATATTAATTAATAATAATAATAATAATAAATCATTAATATGAATTAATAATGGATAAATATTAATAATAAATAAATAATACAAAATTATAATTGATACATAGTAATAATAATATGTAATAATAATCAATACTATTTAAATAATAATATTAATAATTAATACAAATTAATAATTGATAAATAATAGTTAATAATAACTGAACACATTTTCTTGAAATGCAATCTAAAATATATCCATCAATTTGTGAATGGCAGCATAATTTTTTTTATATATAATCAGGGTCAAATGAACAATAGTCTTGTTTTTATACAACGCCAGGTTGATACTAAAAGATTTATTCAGCATTTCATTGGCTTAGTCAGCTCTTGGCCTCAGAAGCAAGATTAGTATGTGCATATGAATGGGAGCTCTCACATTCTGCTTTGGCTGGGATTCTGCCTATTTGTTTTAAACAAAGACGGTCCCGAGAGAAATGTGCCCGGACTGGGGGTGTAAGAGGGGAAAATGACAGAGCAGAGATGCTTTGGGGCTGAAGTGCCTGGAACGAAGGGAGGGATGAGGGCTTCAGGGATGCACTGATCAAAGTCACTGACTATAGACCAATTTCGTGTTTGCAAACAGAGATTACGTTTTTTGTGGGCGGAGCCAAACTGGTTGCAGAAAGTGACTGCTCCGCAGTAGGGTTGTGAAGTGTTTTAGCATTAAACCGTGATTTTTATGGATCCGGTGTTCTGTCGAAGTCTGATTCCTTTATGTTTCCCTTTAGTGCAATGTTTCTTATAGCGTTTTAATCACATTACGTTTATTTTTTTAGATAGATAAAAAGTTTAAATGGCTTGGCTACTGATATGCATGTATGTAATGTATATGTATTGTTCTTTTTTGCTAAATCAAATATTTTTACAGTCTGAATCGCTAAAGTACATGTAAAAGCAATACTATCATGTATTATATATAATAGCGTTTATTAAATATTTCATAATTTTCCTGTTTTTTATTATTTCTTCCTTAATAAATTATAATTGTAACATGATAAAAGCGCTATAAGAAACACATGGAGGGAACAGACTTCGACAGAACACCGGACATCTTCTCTACTTATTTTCTATTCTAATTATTAAAAGATTTCCAGATGATTTCCTTGCTCCATTCTGTCCGTTTAAGGGCTTATTGTAATCATAAACACCTACGTTTATCTTCAAATGATGTCTTTGACGATGGTATTCTATAAAAATAAAAAAGCCATCTTTTTTGGCATTCTTATTCTGACACTTAACAGCACAACGGACATTTTCCAGTGAGTTATCTTGCTCTTTTCACTCGTGTCTAATTCATTTCCACTGTTTTTCTGCAACCGCATTGCGCGCGCAGCTTGCAGTGACGTAACTGTGACGTCTACTCTAAATTGGTCTATAGGGGCAATACAGGAAAATCCAATGGTCCGCTGCAATCACGCTTTGAAGATGATTGCATTGAGTCCTTTGGGCCAATTTGATTCATTTCTGTGTCTTTTAATGCGCACTAACTCTTGGATTAGATATACTATAATGACAATACAAAAAAGGTTATAGTTTGCTAAAGCAGATGATGTGTATGCCATTGCATAAGGAACCGAAAGAGTAACGTAAAACCTGAGATCAACTACAGTGAGAGGACGTGCAAGTCAATTCCTGTAGCTCTATTGATAAAGCATAGGTCATGGGTTTAATCCCAGACAACACAGAACACACATAGGATTAATAAATGTATAGACTTCACTGTAAGTCACTTTAGATAAAATGCATAAAAATATGCATGTAAGCCTGAAAAACAGCTTAATAGTGAAATAAACAATGTTTTAATTCCCTTATATTCTCTAAATGCTATATAAATGGTAGGGACGGTTGAAGCAAACTAATAAAACCCAATTCCCCGCTGTGATATAAAAACATTAATAATTTTTAATAATCTGGTCTCTGGCATCTACCACACTAAAGGCACACGGGGTGTTCACCTTTTCTCTAATGGTGTGAAAGGCATATTTATAGTGTGAAATTTTTATTAGCACGCTAGCTGGGTTCACTGAACGCTGAATTGTAATCACAATATAACATTTTACTCACAGCTGGGATCATGCTGCCCCAGGTGAGAGGGGGTGGGGTTTTATATTAACCAGTGCTTTGATCACACACACACATATACATACATATACACACCCCATATTGCATAAACTGAACGCAACATCCTCCAACCACAGGTCTCTTGACCAATAAGGTCCTACACACCTCATAAATTGGCCTGGACTATCACTACACTCTTTGATCTCGTTTTAAAATTCAGCACACATGCAGATATACACACATTGCCCTAAATCTGCGCTGACCTGTTCTCCAATTTCATCGTATTAAGAAAGGCATATAGAGTGATGTCATACTTTTTTAGCACACAGGAAATCTGACCTGCTGATGAAATAAGCGGTGTGTGTTCACTGTATGACATCATAACTCATAAAATGAATAAATAACTCACAGAAGTGAATATTCCAGAGTAATGCAGTAAGAGAAACTTAAATGTTTTAAAATAATAATAGATAATAACATTAAATTTAATTTTTTTAATTATATATTTTTCTACATATTTTTATACATATATATATTTTTGCATCAATTATTATTTTGGACATTAAGGGGAAAAGATTATCAGCATTTTATTGTTATCATAGTTACAACCATAGACTTCATATACCCACCGCCTCAGTTTTAAACTAAGGGCTCTTTGGAATGACATTAAGTGGGACCTAGGCTGTTATACTATGTTTAATTTTTTCTCATATGTGCAGTTTGTTGTTCATATTAAGCTGTAACTCATTTCGCATTTACTTGTTCAAATGAAATAAAATTCATATACGGTAATAATTTCTAAACATAGCATTGCATTTGTGTTTAAAAAAATCGTTTTGACTTGAAACAGTTGCATATTAAACTTAAATTTAGCTTATCCTTCCTATTTTGTTGTTTTTTGGGGGCGTGTTAGAGTGGGATTCTGTTAGGTGGTCCTCGGAAAAAAATTGGAAGATAAAGTGGTCCTTGGGCTGAAAAAGTTTGAGAAACACTGTTCTACAACAAGTACACAAGTACACAAGAGTAAATCATGGTATAATTTGTATTTTTAGCTTAACTATCTCTTTAACATTACTATGAAAGAGTATTACGGTTACAATCCTGTAATTACTTTTACAGTTATTCAATTCAATTCAATTCAATTCAATCACTTTATTCATCCCCATGGGGCAATTAAAAGACACAAAGAGCAGCACATTCCACCACATACAATACAATACATCACCAGTACATAAATATATATAACGAGAGGGCAAGGGATATGAGATCAATGCATCAATTTTCAGTCTATAGAAAGATTTGTGAGGTATGAGGGCTGAGAATTTAAGAGCTGAACAGCTCTAGGGACAAAGGTCACCTTCCTCCTCTGGGTCTTACACGCCTGACAGCGAAGTCTACGTCTTGAGGGGAGCCATTCAAACATCGGAAACACAACATGTGATGGATCACGAAGAATCCTCCAAGCGGTCTTCAAGGTCTGCTGTTCACATAAGGTAGACAGATCTCTCAAGGGGTGTCCAATAATCTTGGAACATACTTTGACAGTTTGATGTAAATGATTCCTATTTTGTAGACTAATAGAATAGAGCCAACAAGTGAAAGAGAAGGTTATCACACTTTCAATAAATGAATAATAGAATGTAGTCAGAATGTCCTTGTTTACATCAAATGATCTTAATTTCCTGAGCAGGTACTGCCGCTGATGGCATTTCTTCAGAATTTCCTCTGTGTTGGACGAAAACTTCAGCATGTTATCAAAAATGGTCCCAAGATATTTATATTCCTCCACAACCTCTACTAATTTTCCTTGAATAGTGGTGTTAACTGCCTCAGCCAACTGCATCTGCTTGGAAGAAAAGGTCACTATCATCTCCTTGGTTTTATCCACATTCAGCTCTAAACAGGACATTTCACACCACTCCACAAACTCCTGCAGAGCTGAACTGTGGTTGTGGAGGGAGCCTGAAAGCAAAGACAAGATGACTGTGTCATCAGCAAATTTAACTATGTGACAGTTAGGCTGAGTCGATCTACAATCGTCTGTGTAGAGGATGTAAAGGAGGGGAGAAAGGACACACCCCTGAGGTGAACCTGTTGACGTGGTCAGAACATCCGAGAAAAAGTTATTAACCAATACTCTTTGAGTCCTGTTAGTCAGAAAGTCTATAATCCACAAAATGAGATGATGACCCAAATGAAAGTGGGTGACGAGCTTTTCTGCCAGGATATGTGGCTGGATGGTGTTAAATGCTGACGAAAAGTCAGCGAACAGAAGTCTGGCTGTCGAGTTTGGGATTTCCAGATGTTTATGGATATTGTCTAGAATGAACATTTTAGCATCATCGACCCCCCTCCCCACCCGATATGCAAACTGAAGGGAGTCCATCATTGGATTTGTCAATTTAGTTATATAGTCTTTTATGACCCTTTCCATGGCCTTCATTACCAAGGAGGTTAGGGCCACAGGCCTAAGGTCGTTCAGAACTTTGATGGTACCCTTCTTGGGTATGGGGATCACCGTAGAGTATTTCCATGACTGGGGGACTGTACTGTAGTTGATAGAGCATTGAAATAGGTGTTGGAATACACCCCCCAATTGCTCTGCACAGTGCCTAAGGGTCCGCCCGCAGATGTTGTCTGGACCTGGCGCCTTGTTCACTTTGGTCCTCTTGAGGGCACTGACCACTTCCTCTGAGTCGATAATGATGTTACACTCATCAGGTTCTAGTGAGGAGATTAATCTTTTGAGATCAGAACTGTTATCCCTCTCAAATCTGGTAAAAAAGGTATTCAGGTCATTTGGTAGTGAGGTTGAACTGCAGCCTATAACCTGAATAGGCTTACGACTGACAGGACTAATGTTGACTGCTGCCATACTTTTAAGGCCCTGCCATGCGGCATGTAGATCACCCTGAGCAAATGTTCTCTCCACCTTGTTCTTATATCTCAGTTTGGCTTTTTTTATGGCACGCTTGACCTCTCTATTGACCTCTTTCTTTTCCAACTCCGAGCCGGTAAAAAAGACCCTCTTTTTTTTGTTTAAAATCTCCTTTAAGTCCTTAGTCACCCAGGGTTTGTTGTTAGGGAATATTGTGACCCTCTTAACAGGTATAATATTATCCACACAAATAGAGATATAAGAGGATACTATATCCACTTGTTCATTTAAGTCACCAGAAGAAGATGTTAATATGGACCAGTCGGTGGTCTCAAAGCACCCTTGCAGTTCCATAATGCTGTCGGCAGTCCACTGTTTAATGTCCTTCCTTATTTTTTCTGACCTCTTCACAACTGGTAGGTATGTTGAGGCTAGTAAAATTCCAAGGTGGTCAGCAGAGCCAAGAGGGGGTAGAGGGACGGCCTTATAGGCATCTGGCACTGATCCATAACATTTATCTAATGTCTTTCCTGAACGAGTGGCACAGTGAATATATTGAGAAAAACCCTTAAGAGATCTGTCCACCGAACACTGATTAAAATCACCTAAAATAAATTTAGGGGCATCTGGGGCTATAGATTCAAGTTTATCTAGCGTTTTTCTAATACAGTCAATAGCCAGGGATTCTTTAGCTCTGGGATGAATGTAAACTATAATTAAAAAAATTTGTGGAAATTCCCTTGGTAGATAAAAGGGACGCAGGGAAACAGCCAGCAGTTCGATATCAGCATTACATAGTTCTTCCCTAACAACGGTTGTCGTGCACCAACTCTTATTGACATAAAGGCAAACACCGCCTCCCGACTGTTTGCCTGTGAGCGTAGGATCTCGATCAAGACGTAAGGGGGATCCAAAGCCATTAATATACAATCCGTCATCCGCATCATTCGCATTAAGCCATGTCTCAGTAAATGCCAGCATAGATGCGGTCCGATATTCATACATGTAGTTGACATTGGCTTGCAGTTCATCAATTTTATTGCGCAAAGAGCGCACGTTAGCTAGCACAATAGAG
Source organism: Misgurnus mizolepis (assembly GCA_025389145.1). Lineage (NCBI taxonomy): Eukaryota > Metazoa > Chordata > Actinopteri > Cypriniformes > Cobitidae > Misgurnus > Misgurnus mizolepis. Next base: position 47,898,330 of record JAIFKI010000004.1, on the reverse strand, counting down.
GGGAGTGCACAGTGTTTATTTTTCCCCCTTTTTAGTCTGGCTCTAATTCCACCCTTCTTGCCCCGCTTTGTTACCTTACTCGTGTGTGTAGTGTCTCTATCGTCCTGATGTTTACGCTGGATCTCCTCCGGAAGCCTCACAGCAAAAGCAGCTTCATTAGGAATAAGTTGCAGCAGAGAGTGCCTTGATTAAGTAATCCGTTGTCCGTTCGGAGTGCATACTCCGTATGTGAAACAGCAAAAGTAATCCAGGTAGTAGGATAAGAACACCATTAACCACAGGAGAATTGCGCCATCCATTCCTCTGTTGTAGACGTTGAAGCTAGCCGATCTTGGTTAGCTCAATCAGCTGTTACAGGTGGCCTGGACTCCCCAGCAAACAGTGTGAAACCTTAAAGTGTCTTTGTAATATCTCCAAAAACTTAAATTGTCCGCACCTCACAGGTGATAAACTGTGATAAACTGTAGATAACAATCACACTTGCAAAGATGCAAAAAAAAGGGCAAAACACACACAAACGACAAAGACAAATATGTATACAAACAGCACGCTACTCTTTGTGCCTACAGGTCGCCACATGAGCAGCGCCCCCTAAAGCCGTTAATTAAAGTTAGTTAATACACAACTTAAAAAAAATGTATACACATGTGTTTGATAGCGCTATAAATGTATAACAAAATTTCGTATCTATAGTCACGTAAATCTTTGATTCTTTTTCGTGATACTGTCACGAATTTCCGCAATTTTTTTGTGACCGTATCACAAATTTCTGTTTCTGTGTAATTGTCACGTATTGGTTACTCAACTGTTTTGTCCTATTGTCTTACCCTTGTTGCTTCAGTTTAGGGTTAGATTTACATAAAATTACATCCTTACCCAAACCTAACTCTAACGGCAGACGACAATGGTTTAAAATCAGAAAATATAAACAACAAATGAGCAATTGTGAAAAGCGTAATACACTCTCAGAAATAAAGGTACAAAAGTTGTCACTGGGACAGTACCCTTTCAAAAAGGTACACCTTTGTACCCAAAGAGTGCATATTAGTACTTTGAACTGCCAAAATGTACCTTTAAAGGTACATATTTGTACCTAAATGGTACATATGTCACAGGTAGGGGTGGACCCAGATGTAAATAAGGTCACGCCCCTTTTTCCACCTCGAGGAGGTTCCCAACGCCACCCCAATGACCAAACACACAAGGTAAGCATAAAATTAAAATGTACTTTATTTAAATTACTAAATATTAAATTTAAATCATAAATAGGGGAGGGAGGAAAGGGAACTTAAAATAACGGCCTCTTCAGGCTCTCGTTATTTGCACCGGCTGGATTTCACACAGTTCCTCTTCGGGTCGCTCATTTTCTCTCTCTCTTTCCACAGGCAACAGCTGGAAACACAAGGGGCACAGTTACTCTGCTTTGGAGGGCTCTCACCTCTTGGCTGGACTCGGCGTACCATAAGTACGGGTCTCCCCGATTTCTCCTCAGATTAATCACTCTCTCTCCTTTTATCTCCACAGGTATCGACTGGGACACAAAAGCACAGTTACTCTGCTTTGGATGGCTCTCACCTCTTGGCTGGACTCGGCGTACCGTAAGTACAGGTTTTCCTCGATTTCTCCTCAGATTATTCACTCTCTCTCCTTTTCCCTCTACAGGTATCAACTGGCAGCAGTGGCGGACTTACAGCACTTTACGAGGCGTCTGATGGGGTAAGTAGTTCCTACTTGGCGTCGGGGGCGAACCCTCTCGACTACTCGGTGGTGGCAGAGGGGTGGGATATCTCAACGTCTCACCGGGCCGAGCGCTTCCCTCTCTTCGCTGCCGTCAGGCGTTCGAACTCTGGACAGGGGCGCCTCTTTGTAGAGGCCACGGGACGATGGAATTCCTTCACCTCTCTCTCTGCAATAACAATATTCATGCACTTGAAAGTATCAATGGTAATGACCCCAAATCGTACTCACACCTCTGCTGTTTCTTCAGCTCCTTACTGCCACTCTTCACATCCGCCCGATGTCCAGACGAAAAAGATCGTCCCAAGGCACCGTGCTATTTCCCGAGATCTGAAGCACGCTCACAACATATGCTGTACTGGAATAGGCTAAGACCAGCAGCCTGTTTGCCCTTACACAACGAAGTGAAGGCGGGGGTTTATCTGACAGGACACACACAGCAATACACAGCAACCCACAGCAAATATACAGCACCACGTCAAAATTAAAGGTGTTCACCGCACAAGGACTCACCCACCACGCTCAGTGTACAAAAAGGACACCCGTCTTCCTTCCTTCGCTTGGTTGGATCTGGCGATGAAATATGCGGCCTAGCTAGTGATGTCGTCGTTGTGATTGCTTCAATAAATATTCCTTCGGCTCACCCACCACGCTATGCTAGGGGTAGGGCCGCCCCTTCTCCTGGAGGAATCCAACATAAAGCCAGGTAAATATACAGGATGCTTTCAACTCGATCTTAGTACTCACATCAATGCCGTTTTCAATCCCCTTTCCCTTTGTCTCCGTTTGAAATGTACTCCGTTCACTTCTCAACCTTCGTAGCGCAGCCCGGATCAACAGAGCCTGCGGGCTCTTCAAAAGGTGCGGATCATCTTCCTGCCTTAGGCAGAGGAGCTTGTTATGTATTTTACATACTTTCATGTAAAGAATGAGACGACACACACGAGGCTACTGGAACATGCGTCTGCTTTACTCAGAGTGCTTCCTCATATATATATGACGTCACCAGCTACGGGTAAGCATTCAGTCAAAATACATGACATCCCCTCTCTTAAGTTTGAACCAACAAACTTCAACAAATCTTATTTAACTTATATAGCAGAAATAAACAATATCAATTATACAGCTGAATAACACCAATAACAAAACTTGTATTACAAAAGAAAATTCTATTAAAGTCCACAATTATAGTCCACAACACGGTACTCAGTCTTTGTACCTCGAGGGCATTTTGATTTGTCTACCTGACCTGGTAGTGTAACCTTGTGGTTGTGATTCAGATAATTCAACATCTTGTGCACCCATGTCAATCGTAGATGATTGAGTGTCAGTCACGTGTGAATCCATTTCACCATCAGTATCCTCGACTGCATTGTTTGTTGCAAGACATTTCTCCCTAGTCTTGAGAAGATGTTTTCTGTTCCTCCTGTATGTTTTTCCATCTTGAGTTTGCACGATGAAAGATCTTGGTTGCTCGTGCTCTTTAACACTCTGGGGTCGACGGTGGCGCGGGCGCCGCAAACTCTTTATTTTTCAATCACTCCGCAAAGAGACTTAAATTACTCTGCTGATTTTTGACATACAGATATGATTTATACATCATTTCAAACGTTAAAGTGTCTAGTTTTTTTCTGTCCACTCCCAATAAAAACAGAATGTTGTGCTTTTCGCAAAATTAAGAAAATAAACATGATGCACGTTCTGTTCTCTCTCCCTCAGTGAAGTCCTTTCAGAAACGCGTCAGAAAAATAAACTGTAACTTAACGAATACTTGGTGTAGAAACAAAAGATAAATGTCTACATAATGCTTGGAATGTCTCCTTTTAAATGATATAAGTGAAATTGAAAACAGATATTGTCATTCGGTGTAAACTGTATGAGAAGGAGGAGAAGTACCGTATTTTGCCAGTTACCTCATTATCTGTAATGAGATCGGATCGCCACACCCCCGCGCCATTGAAGTGAATGAGCAGAAACATCCATATGCATGACTCGTGCCTCCTGCAGTCAATGGATCATACGCAATCCACAACCCAGTCTCTCCATTCCTTGTTGTTCCATCCGATTGCACCAAACATGACATAAATCCTTATTTCCTTGCGTATGTGTGTCAGTATCTCCAGACGCGAGTGTTTTCTTTGTTCTTCCGTCAAACAGTTCACGCGATTGGAACGCACATACACAAACACGCGCGTCAGGAAACTCGACGCGCTTTTTGGTATTCTTATATAATGCGCGATTCCAAACAGTACAATCCTTATTTAGTTGCGTCTAAGCGCATATCTCCGCACAGCAAGTTTATTAAACACAGGATCACTCGCGTGTGCACACATTCACTGCTTTCATGATCAACACGTGAGGTAATGGCGGCGGTTGTAAACAAACATTGATACGTTTACCACGCGTGTCCCTTGTTGTGTTTCTACTATAATGATTACAAAAACACAAATAAGAGTCCAGACAACGATAGGCAGTTGTTCTTTTGAGCTTTTTACTGCACAAAAGTAAACCTCTCGCTGGCCAACCAAACACTAACCCTGGGTTGAAGTGTGTTCATGTTAAGATGGCCAAACAGTATCTTTACCATGATTAAGCTACTATGGTTTTTAAAAGGTAACTTATACTTGTGAAATTAATAGAAAATATTTCAATAGAAATATATATAAATATATATAATGTGTGTGTGTGTGTGTGTGTATTTACATTATATTGAAAAGTAAACCTTATCATGGTTTTACTACAGAGAAAGTTATTCCTGTTGAACATCCACACAAGGCTCATTAGTGGCTCATTATTCAACTCTTTTGTCTCTCAGCTGTCAATCACTGATTATTCAGGAGCTTTCCCGCCTCCATGCATACAGCCTTTCCCAAGCAAAAGTGTCTTAGAAATTGTAAATCAATATCTTGCTTTATGTGATTGAGTAGGCCATATGATTTTCACATCATTTTGAAGAAAAAACTCTAGACTACTAGATCCAGTTTGGAAAGTCTTGGGAAAACATGTTTAGAATGAGTTTTGTGGAGTTATATCAGTGACTTAAAAATTTTGCTTTTTCAAAAACCACGCATAAACATTTTTCTCTCAAAAATACAAACATGTACATACATGTTGATTATATGATATTGTATCCCAGTTTGTGATGAACACAGTGTTATGAGACTTTTGCCATTAATATGTTTTTAAGCAACTGAAAAAAGCACAAATGTCAGTGCATGTCAAAACTTCCCAAGGGCCCTAAAAACCCCTTAGACCCCAGAGGGTTAATGATCACTGCAGGTTGCCAGACATCTACTCTTTGAATTCTTACATTGTCACCTATGTGAACATTTGAAAGTAGCTTTGTTTGTCTGTCAAAGTAAGCTTTTTGCTTGTCTTGTCTTTGTTTCAGGTTGTCCTGGATCTGTATGTTGCTCTCGGGTGCCAGTAAGGTTGCAGAGGTAGGTATCTTGGACTTTAACCGACGTCCCATTAGTAACGGAGCCGGTGAGTACCCAATACCATCCAAAGGTGTGTTTCGGTATTCTAACAGAGCAAGTAGGAGTCAGTTTTGCCACTCTGTGCTTTCTTTAACAGATTTTTGATGGTCTGTACTGCTCTTTCAGCTTGTCCATTCGATTGTGCATGTCCTGGACTCGACGTAATGTGTTCGAATTCCCATGCTTTAGCAAAGTTACTGAACTCTGTGCTGGCAAACTGTGGCCCATTGTCCGAGATTACAGTATCTGGTATGCCATTCCTCGCAAACATTGATTTCATAGCTACAATGACACCCTGCGATGTCGTATCAGACAGTTTGCAGATCTCTGGGAATTTAGAGTAGTAATCAACAGACAGCAGGTACTCTGAACCATTGTAGTGAAATAGATCTGTGCCTATTTTTGACCATGGTCTTCCTGGAATCGGATGTGACACCAACGGTTCCTTTGGACTGCTGTTCCTGTGCATGTTACACACCGGACATTGGGAGACAAATTCTTCTATTTGCGTCGACATGTTCGGCCAAAACAGAACATCCCTGGCTCTTTCTTTGCATTTCACAACTCCAAGATGGGATTCATGAATCTTTGTCAGCTTTTCTTGTCTCAATTGATTGGTACAATGAGCTTTGCAGATTTAAAAAGTAGTCCTGAAGTGAAGCTTATCTCTTCTCTGAATGTCCAGTATGCTTGAATCATCTTTGGAACATCGCTTCTTTCTCTAGGCCATCCATCCATGGTCATTTTCCGCAGTTGTTGCATTTCATGATCAGCAGCAGTTACCTTTCGGAAAACATTCAGCTTTTCTTCAGACACAGGCAGATACTTTGATATCCAGCATAGCTCTAACTCTTGACCAAGTAAGTCTTCCGTGTGCTCATTCAGGTATGCACGGCTTAGTGCATCAGCGATGTGCATTTCTTTACCTGGTTTGTAGGCTACCTTTAGGTTGTATCTTTGCAGTCTGAGAAGCATGCGCTGTAATCTGGGTGGAGCCTGGTGCAACGACTTCTTGAAAATGCTTTCCAATGGTTTATGATCACTTTCAACATCTACTTCCTTGCCGTAGACATATTGATGAAACTTTTCGCATCCATAGACTATGGCGAGTAACTCTTTTTCTATTTGCGCATATCTTTTTTGCGCATCTGTGAGTGCACGTGATCCATAAGCCACTGGTTTGCCATCTTGCAGAATAACTGCGCCAATGCCTTCAGAACTGGCATCAACTGAAAGCGCCACTGATCTGTGTAAATCAAAGAATCTCAGTGTTGGAGCATTTGATAATAAGCTTTTCATTTTATTGAAGCTTTTCTGTTGCTCTTCCTCCCAGTGCCACTGAACATCCTCTTCTAGCAATTTCCGAAGAGGAGCACTGATATCAGACAGGTTTGGAATGAATTTAGACAGGTATTGTACCATACCCATAAATCTCATGAGGGCTTGTCTGTTTTCAGGCGGTGGCATTTGCACAATTGCTCTCACCTTTTCATCATCTGGTTTCAAGCCTTCTTCTGAGATGATGTGTCCCAGGTATCTTATTTTTGATGTTCTTATCTGGCACTTACTTTTGTTTAGTTTCAAATTCCATTCTCTTGCTCTTTCCAACAGCTTAATGAGTCTGTGATCATGTTGTTCCATTGTCTCTCCCCATACTAGGATGTCATCTATTACATTTACTACTCCATCAAGACCTTCTAACATCTGTGCGACTGCACGCTGAAAGACTTCACTGGCTGAGGACACGCCAAATGGTAAGCGAAGAAATCTGTACCTCCCAATTGGTGTGTTGAATGTGCAGAGTTTTGAGCTCTCATCATCCAGTTTTATTTGCCAGAATCCTTGATTAGCGTCAATTACAGAGAATATTTTTGCCTTGGGCATGCTGGATAGCACATCTTCCACAGTCTTCAAAGGATAATGCTCACGCATTATTGCTTTATTTAGATCTTGTGGATCTATGCATATACGCATCTTGTTGGGCTTCACCACTGTGAGCATGCTGTTCACCCAGTCTGTGGGCTCGGTTTGCTTTGCTATTACACCCATACACTTTCCATCTTGTGTAGCTCTTCCACTATTTTGTCCTTAAGCGCTATAGGGACCTTTCTTGGTGGATGAATTACAGGCAACACTTTGGGGTTTGTTTTTATGTGATGTGTTATTGGCAAGCAACCAAGACCAGAAAACAGGTCATCAAAGTCTTTAAGGAGATCCTCTTCTGACTTTATTGCAAACACTCTTTTCACTATTCCTAGTTTTTCACAGGAAGTGCGTCGGAGAATTGCCGGTACGTTGCTGTCAATCACTTGAAATTGAATGTTATGCTTTTGCTGTCTGTAACAGAAAGTGAGGTTAACCTGTCCTACTGGTGACATCTTGTGGCCAGAATAGGTAATTAAGTGACAGGTGGATTTATTTAGCTTCCTTTGAGTTTCCAGTGACTTGAACATTTTGTTAGACATTACATTGCAAGCAGCTCCTGTGTCTAGTTTAAATGCAATATCCTTGTTGTTTATTTTCAAGATTTCAGTCCACTTGTCGTTTTGATTTAGCATTTTAGTGGTGACAGTGTGTACATTTCTCATTGCTTGTACATCAATAGTCCCGACAAAAAGATCTGGTTCATCACTTTGTTCACTGTGTTCTATTGCTTGTATTTTCTTAGTAAAGGCTTGAGTTTTACACATTTTTGCAAAGTGGTTTCTTTTGTTGCATGATTTGCACACTTGACCATATCCGGGGCACTTTTTGTATGCATGTTGGTAACCACATCTTGAACATTTCACGTTTGTCTCGTGTTGACTTTCCGCTGTGTGTGGTTTACTTTTCACTGTTTTGCCTCTCTTTGTGTTTCTGACGCTGCTAATCTTGTTTACATCTACTTCCTCGACTAGCATTTTCATTTGTTTGACGTTATCTCGTTGGCTCTGCAGACGTCAATTGCCTTTTCCAACGTGAGGTCTGCTTCACGCAGGGCCGGCGCCACGAGGGGGCGTCGCCCCCTCACTGGCACTATCCCGCCCCCTCAGATCACCATTAATGTTGAATGGGATTTTAATGATAAAATGCGCTATTTAAAAATCACGTTTGCCTTGTGTATTGTCTTCCTAAAGTGAATTTTAAAGTCTAATTATTTAACAAAACAAAAAAACAAGTGTGCATGTATTCTACCGTGACACACGCCCACTCATGTGTAGCCTATAGGCTTGTTCGAATTCATCAGGCGAAGACGTCAAAATGCCGCGAGAGAGAGACGAAACGACACTTAGTATGATTTCTCGAATCGTTCTCGCGGTACTTTGACGTCATGTGGTTGTTGGTTCTTGCAGCCGCGCCTGAAGTTGAACAAGTTTGTGTTGACGGCTTGAGGCACGCCGACAATGAGCCCGCGTTCTGAGTCTCAGAGGGAAATCAAGATGTCGAAGTGGGAAATTATATAAAAATGTACAGACAGGAGTGTGAGAGTGAC